>JBBPBX010052391.1:0-19878 GCA_038048925.1 Garcialebias charrua
ACATCCTCTAAGAGGTCTGTATTAATATTATTAATTCTCCTGACTAAACCCATCTTCCTAGCTACACTACCTCCCAACAGGTTATGAGCATAGGGTCCCTTTATAACTGTGACCCAGAAACTGTATTTCTGTCCTTTAAACTGACTTATGGCCATAAACCTGCCTACACAGTGGACTTCACCTCCAGGGCTGGTGACCAGTGGCATTTTAGCTTCTGTGACTAATCTTGGGCTATTTGGCAGTCTATTAAATGTAGTCAGCGACATCACTGTTATGTCTGCACCTGTGTCGATTTTAAATCTGACTGTACAGCCATTTATAGGTAATTCTACAAGCCACTCACTTTCTGAATCTGGCTGCTCTATTATAGCTGGCTTTACATTAGTTACTGCTCCAAGAAAAATCATGTCGTCACTCTCTACTGAATTGTTAGAAACTACTGTCACCTCTTTCAGCATTTTTGATTTGCAGACTATTTCAAAATGTCCCAATTTATTGCATTTATGGCACCTCTTGTTCTTTGCTGGGCATGGCTGCGTTTTTCCATGTTGTCTATTACAGCGTGAACATGTGAAGGGGTCTTTGGGCTCACTGGGCTCCGGTTTTCGCCTCCATCTTGCGTCGTTGTCGCTCTTTGATGTTTTAAAATGGCGTCCCCCTTGACTCATAGCGTCGACCATGTGTTCGACACGCAAGCTAGCACTCTGCTGCTTTATTTGTTCACTTTGCCTTGCTATCTGAATAGCTCGTTCCAGCGTGAGGTTTGCCTCCAACTGCAGTTTTTCAGAAATACTGTGGTCCAGTATTCCAATCACAATTCTGTCTCGAATGTGTTCATCTTTTGTGCCTCCAAACTCACAGTTTTGAGCTAGTTCATATAAGCTTCTGACGAATGCTTCAACAGGCTCTCCGGCTTTCTGCACTCTTTTATGAAAGCAAGCTCTGTCGTGAATAACATTTCTTCTTGGCACAAAATGGTCGCTGAATTTCGCCATTACCGTCGTGTAATCTAGCTCAGGATGTGTCTCCTCGATTTCTTCATATTCATCAGCCGCCACATTTACTCTCTCGTACACAAACGAGTCGTAAATAGCCTCTGCCTCTCTTCCCAGGGCATAAAGAAGCGTGTTGACTTGTACCTCTCCGCTCTCTCCGTCCAGCTTCGACGCTATTCTGTAGCGATCAAAGCGACGCCGCCACATCGGCCATTCTGCCGGGCGGGAGAAGTCGAAGGATTCCGGTGGACCGAACTTTGCCATTTAACTCAGTAACTCACTCAGTAAGGCGTCCTGTCGGCCACTTCTGACACCATGTCATGAACGGCTGCTTCTGTGAAGAACGGGCGGTGGACTCACGAGGTAGCTTGGCGAACTCAGCTTTATTGAACTGCTAATAGCACGACATGTTAACGTCTCGTCAGGCTCAGTTCACAACTAAAACACACACACTGCGCATGCTCAGTCTATACTAGCTACGGCAACCCAACTAGGACATATCACCACAACTTGTCTAAATGTTTGAAATTTAATATCCCACTCTCTCCATCTGTTTGCTTATTGGGTATCTTTGAAGATGTTATACTAGAAAAAAATACATCCTATATGCTTTTCACTGCCTTATGCATCGCAAAGAAAACCATACTCGTAAATTGGAAAAATAAAAATAATCTTAGCATTAATCAGTATAAAAATCTTCTGTTAGATCATATTAGTCTTGAAACAGCATCTGCCGACACATTGGATCAATCTATTTGGCATTCTTTGATCGGCTCCGTTACGTAGTGAGGGTGGGGGGTCTGGGATGTGGCCTTGTGGGGCATTGGGACTGGAGGGGGGGAGGTTGGGGTTTGGGGCGCCGGGGGGTTGGGGCTGCTTGGGCGGGGAGGACCTTGTCTTCGACCTGGGGAGGACCGGGGGGGTTCTGGGGGATATCTGCTAGGGACGGCATGCGGGCCCTCGGGTGGTCGGTGGCGGCGGTCATGGGTCGCCGGTCGGTGACCCGGCTGTGCTGGGGTGGTTTCGGGGCGGGTGCCGGGGGCTTGGGACTCTGGGGGCGTGTCGTCCCCGGGCTTGGGCCTGGTGGGGGTCGGGGGTCTTGGGCTCTGGCGGGCGGGTCGCCGGGCTATGGGCTGGCTGGCGCTCTGGTGCCCGGCTCTGGCCGGGGGCTCTCGGCTCGCTGGTGGGTTGGGGGTTCATATGCTGGGGGGTGGGTGTCTGGGGGCGTGACTGGTGGCCAATGGGAGGGGGCGGGCAAACCCAGCCTGGGTGTCTAATGTGTTATGTGTTCTGAAAGTTGTTAATATGAAGGGTGGGTGTAGTATTTCTTCTGGGGTGGGGATTAAGTGGATGTCCTTGATGATGGTCTTGGACTATGCTTGGCCGGTGTGCGGGCCATGGTTGGGGCCTGTTCTTGGTGCTTCCTGGCTCTGTCGGCGGTTGGGCGGGCGCTCTTGGCCGTGTCGTCCATGTTGGATTTTGTGTCTTCTTGGACGGCGGGCTGACTGCGGTTCGCAGGGGTCGTGGCGGCCCTGGTGGGTGTGGGCTGTTGGCTCTGCTGTTGGCGGCCCCCGGGGCCGTGTCCCTCTCTGGTCTTGGCTCAATGGCCTGGCGGTCGGAGAGGTGTTTCTTTTACATCGCTCCTTGGGTGGACCCTGGCAAACTGGGGGGGGGTACGCAGGGTCAGCGGGGGAGCTGACTCGCTGTGGGAGCACTGTGCCTGCAGATATTTTCTCCCCATCCCTCACCACACACCTCCGCCCTCTTCATCTTAAATTAATACATGTAGGGAATTTGAGTCTCGGGTGTGCTGCAATGGTTTTACATCTCTGTTGTTCAGAGCACCTGGGACTCAATTTTATATACACTTTAGACATTCATTCATAAACATCTTCATAAAAGTCACATATAGGGAATGGAGTGAGCACTATGGCTATGGGTGGCGGGATGACATCAATCTCGCCCCCATGCCTATGCTCACTCAACATTATGCATTTAGACAATAGGGCCTGGGTTAGAGTTGGAGTGGAGGGGAAACTGGTACAATGCTAGCCTTTGCTCCTTCTCTTTCCCTTTTAAGTACACTTTACAACAACACTCACCAACAGTACATTTGGGGACGGGGGTGTGTGTGTCGGGGTCTTGATTTGTTAATTTCAATTTTATTTATTTATGTATTTATTTATATATATATATATTATTTATTTATTTTTCTCTTACCCCCCTGGTTGCCTGGCGGACATTCTGGGGGTGGGCCGTCAGGGGTTGTGCTGGGGTGTGGGGGGGTTCGGGGCCTGCGGGTTCGCCGTGGGCGGGGCTGGCGGTGCGCTGCCCCTGGGGCTGCTTGGGCTCGGGTGTCCTGTCCTGTCGGCAGGGCGCGGGGTGGGCCGGATCTTGGATGTCTACTACTCTCCACCCCAGAATGAATGGGCCTACCTCCTGGGTTTGGATGTGGGCTGCCCCATGTAGGGGGCAGGTACATGTCTTGGACCTAGGGGGTATAGAGTGTGCATCGGGATTATGAATGGAGCGTGTCGTTATTGTTTGTCTTTCTGTGACTGAGGGTGAGGATGAGGGTGGGTCTGAATGAGTGTGTCTGTGTATGAATGTTTAAGTGTCAGGCTGGGACTTGGACTGCCCCCTCTCTGATACTTCTGAGGCTACCTAGTGTCGCGCTCCTGCCACGTGGCCCCCTGGTGGGTGTTCCTCTGCCTGCGGGCGTGCTTGGGGCCCTCACTATCTGGGGCTGGGCGCTTGGGCGTTTGTCGGCTCGGCCTGGTGGCTGCCTGGTGGGGCTCGGGTCCTCTGGTCCTGTCAGGTCTGGGCCTGAGGGATGGGCGTCCCCGGTGCCCGAGCCTCGGTGACCGGCCCTGGGGCTACGTCGGTGCAGCGGGCTCCGGCGGGGGCCTGTGTATTTGTCGCGGTTGACCCCGGGGGGTCATTGTGTGTGGTCGCTGGTGGGGTTCGTCCGGTTCTTCCCCTTGGTCGGATCTGGGGAGTGGACGAGTGGCTCGTCCTGTTCGGGTGGTCCTGGGGACTCTGGGCTCGGGGTCCTTCCTGGGGTCTTGGGCTTTGATCGCCCCTTCGTCTGTCTCGGGCTTTGGGGGGACGGATCTCTGATGCTTCACAGTCGCTGCTAAATGTTCTATTGGAGGAACCTTATTCACTTATGCATGCTCACAACCACACACAATTGGATGCAGGGATGTATATGTAGATATATGCAGATATGTAGATGGGTATATAAATGAATATAAATGTATATGTATGTATACTGTATATATATTTGTAGGTATGGGTATGTGTATTTATAGAATTCTACTGCAAGGTCATGAATATTATTAGTCTTTATGCTTGTATGTTTCGTTGCTGTGTTCTGTCATGTGCTTTGCAGGATTGTGGACGGAGGTTTGGTGTGTTTGCCTTGTGCTCTTTTTGTGGATAATTGTTGTTTTGTTGTCTTACTTTCTCTTTTCTTTCTTTCTCTCTAAAAAAAAAATACATATTGGAGTGAGAGGATGGCTATAAGGTGTGAAGGGAGGCCATCTATAAATGAAAAAAAAAAAAGATTGTAAACAGTCTGTTGCTGCTTATTGTTCTGGTTCTGGCTGTTATTATATTTATTAAGATTTTTATTATTGTTAGTATAGACCCCTTTCACGGCTCGTCATCAACCCTGGATATATACCGGAAGTAGCCATCTTGGCGACATAGCGGTGTTAGCCTCAAAGCTATTGTAGTGGTGCGTCGCGTCTGGTCACACAAAATCAAAAAATGGTGAATTATTGTCGTGTCCATGGCTGCCACAATCGGTCAGATTGAGAGAAAAAGCCTTCTGTTTTACAGATTACCACTCGTGATCACAAATCAAGGTGAAGTAACTCAGCAGTTATCAGAGGAAAGTCGACGTCTGTGGCTGCCAGCCTAAACCAGAACTTGGATTGAAAAACACTGAGCAACATCCGAATTTGCTCTGCACACTTTGTGTCAGGTAATATATTTCTTACAGTAGATTATAGTGAATTAGGGCATTACACGAATCATAAGTTTATTGAGCACGAGGACAGAGCTTTGAAACACCACCTCCCTTTCTCTGTTCAAGACAGCCCTGAAAACACATCTCTTTAGACTTATCATTAACTTTACTAAATGTATTTTATATTATATAATCCTTATGTATTTTATATTTCAATTTGTCACTGATAATGTTTGAACTGAATTGGTTTGTTAAGTGTCCTTGGGTGTCCTGAAAGGCGCTTTTAAATAAAATGATTATTATTATTACAATCCTTTAACTGTGCTGCATAAAATGTACATGGAACGTTAAATTTTTTTTGTTATTTGTTTTTTAGAAATAGCATAAACAACTCAACAACTGAAAGCTTAACAAAGCTTTCAGTTGTTGAGTTGTTTATGCTGATTATTCAAAATTCATAAGAGCACATGACACTCATGACAAGAGCACTGTCATGATAAACTACACACCTAGCTCTCAAGTTGAAAAGCAAAAAATACATACAAACACTAAATATGTAAGAAGCACATACAATAACCTAAATTAACTGTTCTTGTGTTGTTTGACAACTGACAATCCGGTGCTATGTTGTAAATCCTGTTTTGAAATTCATATGCATATGAACACACCAATTATTTACAACTTCATTTAAGTAATTTTTATTTTATTATGTTTTTTCTTTTCTTAGGCAGACGTGCTCCATTGTACAGCAAGGATGATCCAGACTGGGTGCCTTCACTGAAGACGTGTGCTGCAGAGTGCAGTTGGTGCTGATGGTGGGATGACATCTGGCAGCTGAACGCTTCAACCGACGACAAAAAAGAACTAAAAAAAACATGGCAAATAGCACATGTTAGAATCCATGTTGAACGTGTCATAGGCTGTGTTAGACAAAAATACACAATCTTGAATGGCCCTCTTCTACCTATTGATTTTCAAACATGTAGATATCCAGAAAAAGTTGCATTAATCGATATGATTGGCTTTGTGTGCTGTGCCTTGGTTAATCACCTTTGGTGGGTTATGAGTAGCTGCATGAATTGTAAAAAGAACAAGTGGATAGAAGAGTGTGGAACCTTTTTTATTTTACATTGTTCCACCTTTACTTTGAAGTTGTTTTTGCAAATATGGGGCAGACATGATTTTTCATTCACTGCACTCTTTATTTGAGCATGATGCTGGTGAAGATTCTCAGTCGTCCAGGACATGATAAAATCAAAAAAGGCGTTCAATACAGGATCAACTGGACTTTATTAGTAACAAATAAAGTCCAGTTGATCCTGTATTGAACGCCTTTTTGATTTGAGCATGAATTACTATATCATTAATGTTTATGTATTGATTTGATTAATGTAATTTTGATTATGCTTTTTCTGTAATGGATATCACACAGACGTGAGCAAACAAGACGACTTACATATTACAACATATGTTTCACATAGTGGTGCTGATACTGTATAGCTCACGTCGATTTAGAAAACCTCTCTTTTAAACAGAATAAATGACATTATGTATCATTAACCATTTTGTTTGTGCACTTTTTGTATTGACTAGAAAATATTCTGCCAAACTCAAAGTAGTTGTAAGGTAAAAAAGGTCTATATAAAGACAACCATTCGTACTATTATCTTAAAAGATAAATGTCTGCAGAATGCACCTCAAAGTTCTTACTGTAATTAGATTCATAGAGTAGCTGTTATTTATATAATTTGTGTTGAAACACTGTACAAGAGTTGAAAATTTTGAATAACACTTGTCAGCCATCATTGTACTTCACATGTTTATTTAAAAAATATGTTTTGAGGTAGTTCTGCACAGAGCTTCTATAAAATGAACTGAAACACACATTTACACATTTAGTCTGGATTAATAAGGAAAATCAAGGCATTGCTCTCTGGAACCGCTCAGATCTGGTTGATCCAGGGATCAAATGTAGCTTAAAAAACAGGGATCTAAGATCATTTTGACAAAATTTGCTTCAATCCTCAGACTGATGTGATGAGTCACATACATTTACAATAAGAATACATAGCTAGTGTGTGTTTAAAAACACACCCAAAATATATTTATATGTACACACACAAATTAAAAATTAAATATAAATCACCAAACACCAAATAATTCACAATGTCTGCGTAGGTCACAGCTGGTAAGGTCCTCTCATCTTCTGACATGTTGGACAGCCGGTATGGGTCTTAGCTGCCAATTATCTGTATTTTATCCAAATAACGTTCCTTTGCTGCAGGCTGAAGCTGGTCCACATAGTCTCTTGCAGCTTCTGTCTTCTTTACAGAGGTTTGTTTTACAGAGAACATGGTCAAATCAGAAATAAAACCGGAGCTCCGACTTCAACTACTGTGTGTTTACAGCGCGAGTGTCTCCAACATGGCGGTGCTTCCGGTATTGCGCAATCCGTGAAAGGGGTCTATAGTTTATTTATTATAAAGAGCGTTGTCTATTTTTCTTGGCGACTTAAAGATCCACTGACGTGATTTTTCTACTATTCATCAAATTGCTCAAAATATATATATTTTATCATTTAAATATGTTAGTTTTTGCAAACAAAATGATAAATCACTTTAATTTTGCTTTAAAAGTGATTTTGAACTTCAAGCTGTGTTTAATCGTGGGAAATCCGTTTACACCCGAACGCACCATCTGTGATGTAATGTCCAGAGTTGAGGCAGAGCTCTGAGCTTGTCACGGTGTGCGCAGCTCCACATGAAAGTCAGTCTGATACAGCATCAGACCTAAATTAGATCCTGTTGTTTCTTGTTCCATCACCCAAACTATTTTCTGCTTCCCAAAATGAAGACAAATAGCTCAAATCTTCACCTAGATTGATAAATTAGTCAAGTTTTAAAATGTCCGCTATTGAAGAGACTGGAGCCCTCTGCCTCTCACTCTGGACATTACATCACAGATGGTGCGTTCAGGTGTAAACGGATTTCCCATGATTAAACACGGCTTGAAGTTCAAAATCACTTTTAAAGCAAAATTAAAGTGATTTATCATTTTGTTTGCAAAAACTAACATATTTAAATGATAAAATATATATATTTTGAGCAATTTGATGAATAGTAGAAAAATCACGTCAGTGGATCTTTAAATATCCACGTGGACAATTCTTCTTCACCTCTGGCAACAGATTTTAAGTCTCTTTTGGACTCTCTTAATCTCACTCAACA
This sequence comes from Garcialebias charrua, assembly GCA_038048925.1. Classification (NCBI taxonomy): domain Eukaryota; kingdom Metazoa; phylum Chordata; class Actinopteri; order Cyprinodontiformes; family Rivulidae; genus Garcialebias; species Garcialebias charrua. The sequence goes on from JBBPBX010052391.1 coordinate 8,199, forward strand.
TGTTGACGCCCCTACGCACAGCAGGGGGCATACTCTGGATTTGGTGATTACAGACACTGTACTCATCAATAACTTATCTGTATATGACCTGGGTGTCTCAGACCACAGGGTCATCTCCCTGGAAGTGCCTTCATCTTCGCCTGCTTCAAACCCAAAACGACCCATCCAATTCCGTGACCTTAAAAACATTTCCCCTGATGTTCTGTCTGCTGATCTTCACACCCTGACCACTGTCAATCATCCTTCTGCAGATAAATGGTAAATGGTAAATGGAACTTATTTATATAGCGCCTTCCAGCCCCCTCTGAGGAGCCCCAAAGCGCTTTACAATACGAGCCATCTACCCATTCATTCACACATTCATACACCGTTAGTGGTAGCCTGCCTTGTAGGGCGCTATCCAGACCTACCGGGAGCAACTTGGTTAAGTGTCTTGCCCAGAGACACAACGACACATGGTGGGCGGATGCGGGACTCGAACCTCCGACCTTCCGATTGGGGGTCGACTGCCATTACCACTGTGCCACGGCCGCCCCGATGCCAAATGACTCTGTGGATTACTACAACCAATCTCTTTGGGAGCTCCTGGACCTACACGCCCCCTTGAAGACAAGACTGGTGTCTTTCTCGCGTTCAGCCCCCTGGTACACTGATGAGCTGCGCAAGATGAAGGCAACTGGCCGTGCTATTGAGAGACGTGTAAAATCATCTGGTCTCTCTGTGCATAAGCAGGCATATAAAGAACATCAGAAAGCGTACGCCTATTCTCTTAAAGAAGCACGCTCCAAATATTATTCTAACATCATCAACACCTGCCCTGGAAACTCTAAACAGCTCTTCTCCACAATAACTCGTCTGCTTAAAGGGGACCACAGATGCAAAATTCACTTTTTAATGTTTTTTTTACTCAACTTTGGGTATTTACTTCATAAAAAAACAGTCCTTGTGCCAAAAAAATGCACCCAGTGGTTTATTTACTCTAAGTAGATTTATTTATTTTTGATAAATACACCTGGATTCACACTTCCTGCAGTTATTGACGTCACAAGCCGTAGCCAATCACCTCAAACCTGAGTCCAGCCCCTCACCTAGCAACCCCTGGTTAGGCTCAACCCACTTCTGTATTAAACACATGACTGTTGTTTTTCATGATTTCATCTCATCTTTTGTTTATATGTTCTTAATTTCATGTGTACAGCACTTTGTTGCAGCTGTGGGTTTTTTTAATGGATTTATAAATAAATCAAAAAAGGCGTTCAATACAGGATCAACTGGACTTTATTTGTTGCATTAAAGACTTCTGGACAGAAGTCGAAACGTTTTCTACAAAGTCCAGTTGATCCTGTATTGAACGCCTTTTTTGATTTCATCATGTCCTGGACGACTGAGAATCTTCACCAGCATTTATAAATAAAGTATAATTGTTATTTTTATGTTTTAGTTCAATTTTTAGTGTATTTGCGATCGCTCCCAACGCGCAGCCGGCAAAAATTAAACGAGCGGACTCCCGGCATAGGGACCGGCGGCAACGGGACACTGCTTCTGGCGGATGGAGCGGAGCTTCAATTGTACAGCCTCGTTGCAGCCTTGCAGCAGCCTCGCAGCAGCGAGGACCTTCTCCTTACGGATTAATTTACGGGAGACACTTGGTGAACTTTGTGTTGTCTTGACTGGAACAGCGATAACTCCCAAAATCTCCGCGTGCAACGAGCGGAGCTGGCGAACACCGGAAGAGGAACAAGCTAACATTAGCATCGGATTCGGGTGGTCTCATGCTAAAAGGAGCAGCAAATTGCGGCGCGCTCAGACGGGTTTCGGTAAGTTATCTTAAGCTAGCACTAACAGTAAGTCAAATGAGTAATAAAAAAAGAGCTAATTTTAAAACAACAACACATTACAGATACTGGCTGTTACAGAGGGCGTAAACAGATCTTTGAAGGGCGTGGACTTCAGAACTTCTATCAGAAACCGGTCGTTCAAAACGAAAGTTAAAAATGGCAGAATTAAAAAGGGTATAATTGATTATCTAATAATTATTTTGTGCATTAAATTGAAGGAATAGGGTCTGGATATCCCACAGAAATACCATAAAAATTTAAAAAATACATCTGAGGTCCCCTTTAATTCCATTAAACCAACTCTTGAGGACTCTGCTCAAAAATGCGACCTGTTTCTTTCGTCTTTTAAAACCAAAGTTGACACTATCAGATCTCAGCTCCACAACCTCCCTGTTCTCAGTGTGCCACCTACCCGTCTGCATTCTGGGACCCTAAACAGCTTTGACGAAGTTGTTCAGAGTGAGGTGGAGGCCATCATCAAGAAAATGAAGCCTTCATCCTGCGCCCTGGATCCTTTCCCCTCGTCTCTCATAAAAACCAATCACTCTGCAATAGGCCCACTAATCACTCAAATAATAAATCAGTCTCTACAATCTGGTCATGTTCCACTGCCTCTAAAAACTGCCATCATTAGGCCTCTTCTGAAAAAATCTAATTTGGATCCCGACATTTTTTCTAATTACCGCCCAATTTCACACCTCCCTTTTCTGTCTAAAGTGCTGGAAAAAGCTGTTGCTGCTCAGCTGCAGGACCACCTACAACAACACTCCCTGTATGAGAAGTTCCAGTCTGGATTCAGGGCAGCTCACAGTACAGAGACTGCATTGCTGAGGGTTACCAATGATGTCCTCTTGGCTGCTGACACTGGCTCTCCCTCCATCCTTGTCCTCCTTGACCTCACTGCAGCCTTCGACACTGTGGACCATAGTATCCTCCTCCACCGTCTTCATGTGGAGGTCGGTCTCTGCGACACCGTCCTGGACTGGTTCAAATCTTTCCTCTCCAATAGGCTGGAATGTGTTAGTCTTGGCAACGCCACGTCCCAGACAGTCTGTGTCTCCTGTGGTGTCCCTCAGGGGTCGGTTCTGGGGCCCCTGCTGTTTTCCCTTTACATGCTGCCTTTAGGTCAAATTATTAATCAGTTCAACATTTCTTTTCACTGTTATGCCGACGATACACAGCTTTACATCAGGACTGGAGCATCCTCATCTTCCACCTTGTCATCTCCATCTTCACTCACTGCCCTCTCTGCCTGCCTGGAGGCAATTAGGGCATGGATGAATCAGAACTTTCTTCAATTAAACTGCTCCAAGACTGAGGCCATACTGATTGGCACCCCTCACCAGGTACAAACATCTCCTATAACAACACTTTCCTTTTCTGGACAAGACATCCCCCTCTCCACCTCTGTTACTAATCTTGGAATAAAAATGGACTCCAATCTTACATTTGAAAATCACATTAAGCTTCTGTTTAAAACTTGCTTCTTCCATCTTCGAAACATCTCCAGACTTCGCCCATCCCTAACTTTTTCCGATGCTGAGAAGCTCGTCCATGCTTTTGTCTCCTCCAGGCTCGACTACTGCAACTCCCTGTTTATTGGAATCCCTGGCAAAAACCTTCAGAAACTTCAATATATTCAAAACAGTGCAGCAAGGATCTTGTTGAGAGTTCGTAAATTTGAACATATTACGCCCATTCTCCATAACCTTCATTGGCTTCCTGTCGCCTACAGAATTCAGTACAAAACTGCTCTCATTACACATCAATGCTACATACCATACCATACCATACCATTTTATTTATAAAGCACTTTAAACAGGAACAAGTCCACACCAAAGTGCTGGACAAACAAACACGCAACAGGCAACACAGACAATGAAGTACAACACGAAAAACATAAAAACATTGCAGATCATAAATCAAACGATCCAATACAAATCAGCTGGCATTGAAAGCGATGGAGTAGTAGTGAGTTTTTAACCGGGATTTGAAAACCGAGAGGGAGGGGGCCTGTTTGATGAGCAGCGGTAACTCGTTCCAGAGTCTTGGGCCTGCTACAGAGAACGCCCTGTCACCCCTGCGCTTAAGGCGAGTTTCTGGAACTATTAAGAGTACCTGATCCTCTGACCTCAAAGCACGTGGAGGGACATATGGGTGTATCAGATCCGAGAGATAGGCGGGGGCGAGACTGTTCAGCGATTTGTAGACATACATGAGAATTTTGAATTGGATTCGAAGATGAACCGGTAGCCAGTGAAGGGAGGCCAAGACTGGTGTAATGTGCTCTCTTTTGCGTGTGCTGGTTAAAAATCGGGCAGCTGCGTTCTGAACCAGTTGTAATCGTGCAATGGTGGCTTGACTGACGCCAAACAGAAGTGAATTGCAGTAATCAAGCCTAGATGTAATGAATGCGTGAATCACTGTCTCCAGGTGCTTTTTGGATAATATGGGCTTCAGCTTAGACAGACGCCTCAGCTGGAAAAAACAGGATTTGACGATCATGTTTACATGACTGTTGAGTTTCATGGAAGGATCCATTATCACTCCCAGATTTTTGACTTTTTGTTTTTCGGACAGGGGTAGAGCAGACAGGTCAATGCAGTGGTTTGAGGTTGTGTCATTGGGAAGGAACAATATGGCTTCAGACTTCTTATCATTGAAGCTTAAGAAATTTAAAGCCATCCAGTCCCTGATGTCAGCCAGGCAGTCGAGCAGAGGTTGAATAGAGCCTGTACCATTTTGTCTTAGGGGGAAGTAGATTTGACAGTCATCAGCGTAGAAGTGGAAAGGTATATTGTGTTTCCGGAAAATAGCACCGAGTGGCAGCAGGTATAAGGAGAACAAGAGAGGACCCAGGATGGACCCCTGCGGAACCCCCCATTTAAGAGCCGCCACTGCAGAAGTAAAATCATTGATGGACACACAAAAAGACCTGTCAGAGAGGTAGGATCTGAACCAGTTTAGGGCTGATCCTGAGATGCCCACCCACTGCTCCAACCTAGCAATGAGGATCTCATGGTCGATGGTGTCGAAAGCGGATGTGAGGTCCAATAGGACAAGCAGCACAGAGTCACCAGTATCTGTGGATAGAAAGATGTCGTTAAAAACCTTCAGTAGGGCAGTCTCAGTGCTGTGGAGGGATTTGAAGCCAGACTGGAAAAGCTCGGGGATAGCGTGATCCTCCAGGAAGCACTTTAGTTGGGACTCAACTATTTTCTCTAGAAGTTTAGAAACAAATGGGAGTCTGGAGACAGGCCTGAAATTGGATAATACTGACGGGTCGAGGTTTGGTTTTTTCAGGAGGGGTTGAACAGCAGCATGTTTTAATGATTTTGGCACCACACCCGAGGATAGACTGCTATTTACAATCGAGAGAATGGAGGGACCTAGAGTGTGAAAAACCTCCTTTAGAAGCCGAGGGGGGACCACATCGAAGGGGGAGCCAGATGGTTTCAGGCTGCACATGACCTGCTCTAGAGAGGACAGAGAGACTGGTTCAAAATGGTCAAACACAGCAACAGATTGAGGTGGGATGGATGGATCGTGAGATGGAGGAGAAATGAGAGCCCTGGTGGTTGCGATTTTATCTAAAAAGAAATGTTGGAAGTTCTCGCACAGCTCAGTCGAGGCTTCCATGGGTGATTGTTCAGTGAGGTGGAGAACAGAGTTTAGGGTGGAGAACAGAACTCGAGGGTTACGAGAGTTTGCAGCAATGATATCAGAGAAGTATTGTGATTTAGCAGTTTTCACTGCTTTCTGATATCGGCGCCAGCTCTCTTTTACCATCTCAAAAGAGACCTGCAGACTGTCTTTTTTCCACTTCCTCTCCACCTTTCGGCATTGCTGCCTGGCCGCTCTGGTCGTGTCATTCAGCCACGGTTCGGCCCTGAGTTTTGGTCTTCTCAGTTTAATAGGCGCTACTTGATCCAAAGCCTTTAAACAAACAGAGTCAAACTGGTTTGTCAGCTCCTCAGTGCTGGAGAGGAACCCCGGGGGCTGAATTAACATGTCATTGTTGTAAACCTCAGTGAAACGTGCGGCAGTTAAATGGTTAACATTCCTGCCTTTACGTGCAGGAATGCATGTTTTAGGGGTAACATGGGGGATGGTAAACTGAAAATTCACTGGCCTATGATCTGAGAATACATTGTCTCCTATTTCAAGGTTTGAAACGGTCACATCACATGTTAAAACAAGGTCCAACAAATGTCCACGCTGCTGTGTGGAAGAGTTCACGTGTTGAGTTAAATTAAATGAGTCCAATAAATCTAAAAAGTCCTTAACCATGGGCTTCTCAGGACAACACACGTGCAAGTTGAAGTCGCCTGAAATGACGACCCGAGAATATTTAGCTGTAATTTCAGCCAAGAAATCAGAAAACTCGCTGATGAAGTTCTTGGAGCGAGGCGGCCGGTAGACAAGAGCACACAAAGTTACAGGTGAATGTCCTAGTTCAAACACAGTCAGCTCAAAGCTAGAGCAGGAGACTGGAATGGACAGTTGTTTACAGTCAAAAGTTGATTTGAATATTGTTAATAATCCACCACCACGACCTGATGGTCGCGGGTCGTTAAAAAACAAACAGTTTGGTGGTATTATTTCCGTCAGCGCGCTGGACTCACCCGGAGCTTCACCAGATTATCTGAAGGATATTCTTATTCCATACTCATCCACCCGGTCGCTGCGGTCACAGAACAGTAATCTCCTTCACATTCCGAGAACCAAATTAAGGACCATGGGAGACCGGGCTTTCAGTGTGGCTGCCCCCCGCCTGTGGAACTCTCTTCCTGACTGTCTGAGAGCCCCACAGTCTGTGGTTGACTTTAAGAGCGGCTTGAAGACCTTTCTTTTCAACCGAGCATACTCTACCTCCTCATGATTCTACTTTTGATCTTAGTTGATACTGTTATTGATTTTACTTGTTTTATTACTTGTTTTATTGACATTTAATTCTGTTGCACTTTGTAGCACTTTGAGATTTTCATTAATGAAAAGTGCGTTATAAATTGAATTTATTATTATTATTATTATTTTAAATATCATCCAAATGGGTCACATTTATTTATTTTTATACAAACATATTTTTTACTTGGCATATTTTCAAAATAAATATTTTGTAAGTCTTTATTTTGTCTTTTTTTGTACCGAAAATAAACCGAACCAAGCCCTCCTTGAGACTGAACCGAACCAAAAATGTGATTTTAGCGTACCGTTACACCCTGTAAAGGATTATGAGGAGGTCAATATTAATACTGGCCTCTTTACCTTACTTAATTTACCTATTCAGATTGAATAGTAATTTCACGGATTCTTTCTTTTTCAGTTTACCCAATATTTCTGTGATCTTTATGATGGATAAATAAATAAAGCCATAGAGTGACAATGGACACGTTAACTTAGTTGGTATGCCAAAGACACTACCATTTATTTAGAATAAATCAACTAAATTAACACCATTACACTTGATTGACATGATTTCACTTTCTTGCAATTTAACACGTCAGCACATTTAAATTGTAACACAACAGACATAGATACAGGATGTTAACATATTTAGTCTGAGGCTCAGTCTTAGCTTAAAAATAGTTACCAGCTTAGAAATGGAGATGGAGAAATTTAAGAAGGAGAGGTTAAAGGAGGAAGTTATTTATCTTGAGGGTAACCAGAAATGACACTTTCCATCCGACTTCTGCTAAACCCCAGGTACGTTTGTAAACAGCTCTTTACCTTTTGACGACAGCCCGGTAAGAGAGAAGACCTTGTAGCTTTTCAGATGCACGGGTCCTTGTGGGAACCAGTACCTCTGAGCAGGTTATTCGTTTACCTTCCAACGTCTCCTGGTTTCGCGTTGGTCATCAGAAAATATGTCAGCTACTGGCCTCTGACTTCAAGATAACTATTCCAGGAAGGAATAAACAAAGTTTTGAGCTTACGCTCGTTCTAAGTGGACTATAACAGCATGTTATTAGTCCTTAACTGGATGACGTGCCCTTAGCGTGTGACTAAACGTCCATCCAGCTCTTTGGGAAAGTTCACATCTCTTTGAAGTTCCCAGCAGACTCATCAGTTCCAGCAACAGCTTAGAACTTTAAGGAAGGATCCGAGATGAGAGAAACTTGTCTCTTTTCCATTGGTTCAAAAGAAAAACAGTCGAGCAGTTCACTTGTTATCACGATTCAAGGTGAAATTCAGCAGAGGGAGATTGTTTAGGAAAAGACAGAGAAAGCTGGAGTCATTCTCCTGCAAACAACGGATTAACTGTCTTCTTATTTCTAAACAAAACGGTCGGGCCTCTCTGACCCGAGCCCTCAACTTTCACACAATTTGTGAATACATCGTTAGTGCAGAAGTGACACAGTAATGCTTTTACAGAATAACACAGCTTAAAAGCACACATCATGAAAATGACAAAAGTTATTCTTTTGATTACATTAGAATAAAATCAAAGATAGAAATAGTCTCTTTTGGTGACTATGTTCTCAGATTACAACTAATGGAATAATTTGTAGTAAATGTCTTGCTTTACTGAGAGGTCAGTAAAGGTCATCTCTGGAACAGTTCAAAAATACATAGGTGTATCAAAGTGGACACGGTCATGCCCACTACACAGAGGAGAAGAGGAAAGTGAAGAATGTAGGACTGAGGGTTGCAACTCTAAATGTGGGAACAATGACAGACAAAGGTAGAGAGCTGGCTGACATGATGCAGAGAAGGAAGGTAGATGTTTTATGTGTCCAAGAGACCAAGTGGAAGGGCAGCAAGGCCCGCAGCATTGGAGCAGGGTTCAAACTTTTCTGGTTCCAGTTCTAATAGACGGGCTCACAGTTTCTGGTTCCAGTTCTAATTGTATTACTAAAATAATGATAACAGAATATGATAGAAGTTGTCCAAAAATTGAAAAGTGGAAGCAGAACACTCCCATTCTCTTTTCACACTGATGCCTCAAACAAGGTGAAGATGAACCATGTTTTATTAATGATAGTTTTATACAAATGGATACACCTGATATATACAAATAAAAACATGATCAAACTTTACTTTACTTTACTACAAACATAATTATGCATACTTCTACACATGTTTTAAACAATTCAACAGTTTACCCCCCCCCCCTAAAATAAAATGACCAGCCGCCACTGGTTACATCCAACAAAAATACAAATTGTAAAGAAAAACTGTAAAAAAGATCTGAGACATGAAATAAGAAATACACTAAACTAAAAATACACTAAGCACTACTAGTACGAAACAATGCGCCAAACAATAGCAGCACGAACATGAGTCTGTGTGAGCAGATGAGGACGAGTGAACACAGCAACATGAAATAGATCAGCAGCATGAGATCAGCAGCACATAACCAAATTGTATTACAGTGATTTGTTTTCACAGTGATAATTCAGACTAGGGGTTCATGAGTCTAACAACCTCGGGGTAGAAGCTTGTAGCCATAACGAAGGGTGAGATGGAGGAAGAAGGGTGACACCTTTTCCATCTCAGCCCCACTACATTTGTTTTATTTATTTTTCATTCATTAAAGTTTGGCACCCACTGGTCAGTTTACTGACCAACAACAACTTAATCAATATATTCTACAAAGTACTTCAGTGACTGATTCTGATTAGTAAAGGGTGAATATGTTATTACAGGGAGTTCTATACCAGAACAAATGAATAATCATCCGAATAAAGTTGTCTTTTAAGTTTTATTACAAAAATAATCAAACTAAAAATCAACAACAATAACAAACAAGCAATAATAATAAATCAGTCAAGGCTTAATTCTCTTGTCTAAGGCAAAATGAACTCTTTGAGCAGGAATTATTTCAGTTTTATACGCGCATGATTTAGATGCAGTGAGGCTATTTTAATAAAGTTTATTTTGGTTAAAAGTATTTATTTAATGTGACCAGATAAGTCATTTATTATCACTGCAAGCCAGGAAATGATTTATCAAGTTGTATTAGCTAAAAATGGCATAACCAGAGGCATCATGTCACCAGTTTCTGCTCCTTACTGGGTCAGTGTTGAGAGCATCACTCATCTTTGTGGGCTTCAGCTGGTGGATCAGATTGTTTTTTTTTATATATAATTGCTGATTTTTTTAAATTAGTTGTGTTTTGCGAGGAAAATATCACAACAACCACATGTTAAAGAATATTAACTCAGATGAAAAAGAAAATAATCTTATATTTTCTTGGGGGTGCTAAGGGGGTGCTGTGACTTTTCCAGGGGGTGGCTATAGCACACCCTAGCTCCCCCCTGGAGCTGCCTCTGTGCATTTCCTCAAGGACTGCTATTTTGTATTATTTGTGCTAGCTTTACATTCAACCGGTGTGGATTTCAGTCCAGCACTTACTGAAGGTCTTTATTTGCATGGAGCCAGCAGAGGTCAGCCTCGCTCTTCCTCCAGCCTGGATGCCAACACAGGCCTTCCCATCTCCATCCACTGCCAAAAAATGCACCTGCTCTGCAGCACAAGGACAATCAGACCATTCAGTTTGTCTGCTTATCTCTTTATTGTGATTTACTTTCCTCTGATATCACCTTACCCCGTCCACACACAAGTTCTACAATGTATAAACTCTTCTGCTTTGGGATTTTGTCCTTCATTCGTCTTCATTGTATTCACTCGGTCTCCTCATCTTTTACTCCTGTCTCCTGACACTGATAGCTGGGTCCCCATCGATGAGTCTGGCGGGACGAGGGGCCCTGGAGGAACAGTATTAGCTTCTGACCGAGACCCCCCTCGCAAGCCCACAAAGGCCACAACATATGTAAAGAAACTTCAACTTTTAGAATGTTTTAACTTTTATTCACTATATTCACTTAATTATTACAGCTGCTGAGCATAAAAACGTTATTAACATGTTTAAACAATGTATTATCCTTCCACTGAAAAAAACAACTTTTCAACAAACTGTTGACCAGAAGAACAAAACAAAATAAATATAACTTCTCTCTCAAGCATGTTTATATGGAAATGACAGATACAGATTGCCCTAGTGGGCAATTATTAATATTATTACCAAAAAAAATTAAACGTTTTTTTATCTTGTTCTCTCTCTGGCTTTCAGGGGCTCCCCAGGGGGCCGTGACCCCCACTTTGAAAAACACTGGATTAGATCTTGGCATTTCAATCATTACAATTCAACCACAAAACAACACTGATTCAATGACACCTTTTCAACATTGGTTAATTGGCTAAAACTGGATGATGGATTTTTCTTCTTCTTTCGACTTCTCTCTTCTTCAGGGGTCACCACAAAGAACTAAGTTGAACAAAGACTTGGTAATTATCTTCACGCCGGATGCCCTTCCTGACGCAACCACAGACCACCGAGCTACCACAGCCCTCTGTGTGGAGCAGAGAACTGCCATCTAAGGTGCCCGGGGCAGCAGATGGTGGGATTTAAGGGCCTTGCTCAAAGGCCTAGAGTGGGGCAAATGAGGGTGGAGACAGGTATGACTGCTTCACTTATCCCACCCACATTTTGATGTTGTCAGTACCAGGAGTTGAACCAGCGATCTTCCTATCACAGGCTCACCTTCTCTAACCTCTGTGCCACCACTCCCTAGAACTGGATGATTGATTAAAGGCTGATAAATCATCAATTGTCAACCTTAACCAGAAATCAACCTTTTTAACAACAATTCAACATTGAATGAACATATTTCACATTCTGGGGACGCGGCAAGCAAGGAATGGTCTGGTCCGGTCCCATAGGACAGAACCTCACTCGCTTTGAATCTGGACAGACCGAGTGACCTCTGGATTAAAGCGTACCTGCAGCCAGACTTGTGAGTGTCACTGCAGCACGATATGTTCCTGGAATATATACT
>JBBPBX010052392.1:0-12056 GCA_038048925.1 Garcialebias charrua
GACTTTAGCACCCAGCGGATGCAGAGAGCCACAGGAACTCACAGACCTGGACCAGAACCGGAGCAGAACTAGACCTCCAGACCCTTCTGTGAATCTTGAGAGCTGGTAGCTGGCCTATGAGGACTTCGAGCTGGGATGCGCGCAACCAAAGATCCGGAGCTCACCGGGATTTCTTCATCTCATTTAACTGGCCCATGAGGACTTTGAGTGGGGACGCATACCACTGAAGGTCCGACAGAAAACTAATTTTGGCCATTTGTATCCAATATCTTGTTCTTTCATTCACAACCCAAAGCTCATGACCATAGATGAGGATAGGGACTTAGATTGACCAGTAAATTGAGAGCTTCGCCTTTTGACTCAGCTCTCTTCACCACGACAGAAGCTCCCGCTTCACTGCAGATGCTGCATCTATCCACCTATTGATCTCTTGCTCCATTTTTCCCTCATTCATGAACTAAACCCCAAGATACTCGAACTCCTCAACATTGGGCAGGACCTCCTCTCCAACCTGAGGAGGGCATTCTACCCTTTTCCAGCTCAAGACCATGGCCTCGGATTTGGAGAAACTGATCCTCTTTCCAGCCGCGTCACACTCTGTTGCGAACCGCTCCAGTGAAAGTTGTGGGTCCAGTGAAAGTTGTGGGTCATGGCCTGATTAAGCCAATAGGACCACATCATCTACAAAAAGCAGAGAAATGATCCAAAGGCCACCAAAGCAGGTCCCCTCAACACATTGTCTTCTCCTAGAAATTCTGTCCATAAAAGTTATGAATAGAACTGGTGACAAAGGGCAACCTTGGCGGAGTCCAACTTTCACCGGGAACAAGCCCAACTTACTGCTGGCAATGCTGACCAAGCTCTAACATCGGTCATACAGGGACTTAAAGGGATTGTGACATGATTTTTTTACTATTCATAAAATTGCTCAAAATATATATATTTTATCATTTAAATATGTTTGTTTTTGCAAACAAAATGATAAATCACTTTAATTTTGCTTTAAAAGTGATTTTGAACTTCAAGCCGTGTTTAATCATGGGAAATCCCATTACACACGAACGCACCATCTGTGATGTCACACTGGGCAGAGCTCTGGGCTTGTCACAGTGCGCAGGTATGAGCAGCTCGACATGAAGGAAGTCTGATACAGCATCAGACCTAAATTAGATCCTGTTGTTTCTTGTTCCATCACCCAAACTATTTTCTGCTTCCCAAAATGAAGACAAATAGCTCAAATCTTCACATAGATTGATAAATTCGTCCAGTTTTAAATTGTCCGCTATTAAAGACACCACAGCCCTCTGCCCAGTGTGACATCACATATGGTGCGTTCGAGTGTAATCGGATTTCCCATGATTAAACACGGCTTGAAGTTCAAAATCACTTTTAAAGCAAAATTAAAGTGATTTATCATTTTGTTTGCAAAAACAAACATATTTAAATGATAAAATATATATATTTTGAGCAATTTTATGAATAGTAAAAAAATCATGTCACAATCCCTTTAACAGCCCATATCAAACGGTTTGGTACCCCTTACTCCCTGAGTACACCCCACAGGGTTCCCCAAGGGACACGGTCAAAGGCCTTCTCAAAGTCCACAAAGCACATGTAAACTGGTTGAGCAAACACCCACGCACCCTCCAGGACCCTGCTGAGGGTGTAGAGCTGGTCCAGTGTTCCAGTGTTCCATGACCAGGATGGGGGCTGGGGTTGGTGTTCAACATCAACACTGTTTATAGTGGAGGTGGTGTGCTGGTGACCTCAACTCAGTATGTCATGGGTCGGTGGGTGAAATACTTCGAAGACCTCTTCAATCCCACCAGCATGTCTTCCACTGAGGTAGCGGAGCCTGGGAACTTCGGGTTGGGCTCTCCAATCTCTGGTGCTGAGATTGCTGAGGTGGTTAAAAAGCTCCTCAGTGGCAGAAACCCAGGGGTGGATGAGATTCACCTGGAGTTCCTTAAGGCTCGGGATGTTGTGGGGTTGTGTTGGCTTATAGAAGTCTGCAGTATTGCATGGACATCAGGAGAAGTTCCCCTGGATTGGCAGATTTATTTATGTCTCTATCATATTTTGCTGTAGAGCTAACACGTAAAAATGGTGGGTGTTGGACATTAATGACCTAATGTCCACACGGTGACATCACTGAGTCAAAACCACATAACTTAAGACATTTGTTTTAAACATAAATCTATTTTCTTTAAAAATTGGTTTGACAGAGGAATAGTTCATGTACATCAGTTATTCAACAAAGATGGCAACACTTACTCTTACAGTGAATTTTTAACTACGTATAACTTTCCAGTACTACCAAAAGAATTTGCAATTGTCTTTGATGCAATTCCATCTGGTGTGAAAATGTTGATGTCAAATCCTGTACAAAACAGCACGAACTATTTAACTGAAGAATTATTCATTGGTAACTCTGACCCTTTTTTAAGTGAAAAAACAAATAACAAATGTATTAGAGAATTAATAATTAGAGAATGTATTAGTAAACCTGCTTCTATATTCTTCTGGGATAATTTATTTAATGATATCTGTTGGAAAGATGTTTGGTTGTTACCTAGAAAATACTTTATAACTAATAAGATTCGAGAAGTGTCCCTAAAGATTCTGCATAAATGTTATCCTGTAAACTATATAATCTCCAAGTACCGTCCAAACGTAGACCCAATGTGTTCACTCTGCCACAGCTCTGAGGAGACCATCATCCATCTCTTCTGGGACTGTTCTCATACTCAGCTGTTCTGGAAAGACATTTTCATGTATGTAAATAGAAAGTTAGAAATTGACCTACCATTTGACGCTAAAATTATACTGTTTGGTTTCTTTTGTCCAAATATTTCAAGTGAGAAAGTTTTTGTTGTAAATTTAATACTACTCTTAGCCAAATTTTACATCCACAGTTGTAAATTCTCCTTGCTAAAACCTAGATTTATAGTGTTTTCTAATTATATTTCCTCTTACTTAGCTACTTTAAAGTACTGTACTAATGCCAAAGCTTTAAAAACTAAAACAATCTGTAACGAATTTCTGTTGTAAGCTGCCCAAGACACATTTTTGTTTTTGTTTATGTGCCTTTATTCTCTTTTGTGCTATGCATGCCTTAAGTCTCGAGCCATGTTTGACATTGTAAGTTTTTTTTGTACTTGTTTTTTCTATAAATAAAAAAAAAAATAAAAAAAAATAAATAAAAAAATAGAGTACAATGGATTTGATCATTATTCTTTTGTTGTATTTCTTTTCTAAATCTATTTATAGAACTCTGAACACAAAGATTCACATTATGTGATAATTAATATATTTTTAAAACTGTATTAACCAAACAAAAATCAATAAATTGCATATTACAAAAAAAATTGATTGCACAGCTAAATTTTTTGAATAGAAAAATACAGCACCATCTCTAGTCTCACCTTTGACTCAAGAGTTTCTTCTTTTTGTTGCTGTTTGTAGTCTGTACTCTGCATGTAAGCTTGATATTTATTTTTATTAAATTATGATTTACATTTTATTTCCATTCAATACCGTTCATCCATCCAGCTATCAATTATCTATCTTCACTTATTTCTCTCTTTGTCACAGGGGTCACTGGTGCTTATGTCCAGCAGTCACTGTGAGAGAGGCAGGGCAGGGGACACCCTGGACAGGTCTCCAGTCCATCACAGGGACACATAGACTAATGAGACAAACAACATTCACTCTCTCACTCATAACTAGGTGCAATTTAGAGTTACCAATCAGGCTAGCATGCATATTTTTATTCTGTGGGAGGAAACCGGAGTACCGGCAAAAACCCACGCATGCACAGAGAGAACAGGGAAACTCCACCCAGAAAGCCCCTTTGCTAGGATTTGAGCCAGCAAACATCATGCGATGAGAAAGAACCATACTACCATACTACTACTACAAGGAAGCATCAACTTTTATTTTTTATTCCAGTGTACACATTAGATTATTTAAAAATATATATATTGAGTGCAACTAAAAGTGTTAGAATGGATTTTTTTAAATCAAAACAGTCAGAACAGAAATTGGAAAAAATACAGTACAAGATGCAAGATTTTAGTCATTGTCTCTGAATGCGCAAAGTTTAAATAAAGAAAATGATCAACGAAGAAAACTTCTGAAGGCTGTATTCAAGGAAAGCCTTTCCCCCCCCATTATTTAATAAAAAGAAATCACTATAACAGTCTTAGTGGTAAAGGTACCCTGACCTTACCATCCTTGATCTTTCTAACCACTTCACAGTATACCCTGCCACTGAACATTAATCGCTATGCAGACTGATTGCTTATGAAGAGGACATGGCTTCTGGCTTTGAATTATTCACTTCATGTTCAGTCTGATATAAATGTTCAGTGCCACAATGCTGCAGTTTCAGAATATGCTTTTAAAGGATAAATCTAAGGGAACCATTGAACTTCAGGTAGCTTAAGTGTGTTCTTGCTCTCTGGGAGCCAACTCTTGGACTTGGCTGATCCTGTGCAACATCAGACGTGAACAGAAAGCCAAAAGGTCACTCGCACAACCTCTTAACCTTGTGGACATACACATTCTACTCATACACCAAAATAAACCACCTCCTTGCTCTGCTGTAAACTGCTTTGTTGGTTTTGTTTGTGCACCTTAAATACTTAAGGAGACAAAAAGAGAGGTAGGGTTTCTAGTAGGAAGACATTAGCAAGGGTTTTTAGTAGTGAGACAGAAAAAACAAGTATAAAAGAAGGGCAAAAGGGCCAGAAAATGAGAAACTGTTGAGTAGTGAGCAACAGAAATGTGGTACAGCACAAGACAGAAAGAAAATGAAAAGCTCTACAAATGAATACATACTCCAAGGAAACAGAAATACGGCGAGTGTTTAGTTTTGTTAGGCAAAGGCACAGAGAGGCAGGCAGACAGCATACATCTCCATACTGATTATGCAGCATCTATTGTGCAACGGTTTGCTAATTATTGCAATGCGCAGTGCTCCTCTTTTCAAAACCATTATGAAGCTCGGATAAGAAGTCTGACCTCCTTCTGTCTGACAGACTTGTTGGTTCCTACAATGAAAAGGGGCAGAGAGCGGAAGAGGGAGAGGGAGGAGAAAGGTGCGGGCTAAAGTACGTGGCCTCGAAGAAATGAAGGAAGGAAGGTTGGAGAATAAAGGAGCGAGACGAGAACAGGTTCAGCAAAAGAGTTTTATTAAAAAGAAAAGAGAGGTGTGAGCGTAGAAACGCTTGAATGTTTTTAATGGTTTAAAATAGTGGGGAACCAGGTTAAGAAGGTGAGCTTGTGATCGGAAGGTCGCCGGTTCAAGCCCCGGTACCGACAACATCAAAGATGTGGGTGGGATAAGTGAAGCGGTCACACTTGTATCCACCCTCATCTGCCCCACTCTGGGCCCTTGAGCAAGGCCCTTAACCCCCACCATCTGCTCCCCCGGGAACCCTAGATATCAGCTCTCTGCTCCACACAGAGGGCTGTGGTTGCTCGGTGGTCTGTGGTTGTGTCAGGAAGGGCATCCGGCGTAAAAACAACTGCCAAATCTTCGTGCGACCAGTTCGCTGTGGCGACCCCTAACGCAGGGAATAAAGCCGAAAGAAGAAAAAAAAAAAAAAAAATAGTGGGGAACCAAAACTTGGAGCAAATCCCAATTTAGTTATTTTGTTTTTGTGTGTTGCCATCTGTGTTTTAAAGTTGCCAAATTTTGATACAGGAGAAAATTCCCAGCAACTTTTCTTGAAGCAAATGTAGCTTTTTAACCATATTTTAAATGAAATAAATGTCACATTTTTGTCATCTGTGTATGTTTCCCATACAGGACGAAATTCGTCTCTGCATTTAACCCAACCACTACCAGGTGGTGCAGTGGGCAGCCATAGAGAGCGCCCGGGGAGCTGGGGAAATAGGTGTGCACTCATAGACACCCCAAGGTGTGTAGCGGCCGGGGTTCGAACCTGGGTCCTTCGGGTCCCAAGTCGGCAGCCCTGCCTCTACACCATCTTGGCCCCTGAAAGACCTCATCATATTTGTGCCTCCGGTCTGTATATTTACTGTTAGTAAATCTACTTACCAGCTCTCTCTTGTCTCTAGTGATCCAGTCTCCTCGGTCCTGGTTTCCCTCGGTCCTGCTCTGGTTCTCCTCGTGCCTCATCCTGGTTCTCCTCGTGCCTCATCCTGGTTCTCCTCGTGCCTCGCCTTGGTTCTCCTCGTGCCTTGCCTTCCACCAGTTGCCAGTCTCCTCGTCTTTCTCATCCTCTGGATCTCTCCCTTTGGATTTGGAGTTGAACCCTTGCACCTCCTCAAACCTGTAAGATAAAAACATCGTCAGAACCAAACCTTTCCTGAACCATCATGCCAACCTCTTCTGACCATCTCCTTCCTCCCCAGGAGCTCCAGAGAAACAACTGTACCTTTTCCACAGTATATACAAAAAACACTGTCACTTTTGCATTTATCTGAGTCTGTCCGGGTCTCATACAACTCTGGGTTCCCCGAGTCATAATAAAATTGCGTTGTTGCAATCTCCCATACTGAGCAGCATGTTGGCAACAGTTGAAAGGAACAACTCCCTTTTAACAGAAAGAAACCTTTAGCAGAACTGGGCTCAGGATTGGCAGTCATCTGCCTGCAGTGACTGGGGTTAAAGAGGAACCGTGCGAAAGAGACTGCAGCAATACGGCATCCATCACCTACTTTACAGATTCAGTAAGTATGTATGAGTATAAGTTGACCAAAGGTACAAGATGGCAGAAATATAAAATGACCCAGATTTGATTGAGGCAGTGAAATAGTCATTTAAATTTGTTGACATCATAACTTATTGATCCGGCAAATTGTTGTGCCAGAGTTTCAGTACAAAGGAACATACACAAGGAATCACACATGATATAAAAAGTAACAGAGAATATAAAACTACCAGCAGTTCAAAATAGGTCAGGTGCAGATGTGTGGAATGTCTTTGTGAAATGTTTAATGTGAAAACATTAAAGTGTTTATTGGTCAGGATTAATTTTATTATCCCATGTGCAGAAGGCTGAGTAAAGGGGCAGAAGATCAGAGCTGTTTCTGCCTGCATTCTGCATTATTCAGACACGGACCCTTTTTCTGACATGTCGGATATTTTGTGATCTCACCTGTTTGGATCGTCAGCCGCGTGCATCCACTGAGTGCAGCGGCTGAATAAACATCCATTTGGGCTGATGGATCGCTGGCAGTAGTCTGAAGCTTGACTGAACTTTTACCTCTTTCAAGGCTGGCCAGCATGCAGTCAAATGAGTGTGTGCGGCTGGTGATTGTATGGCAAGCCATGTGTCACATAATTGGATCGTCAGCTGTGCGCGTCCGTAGACATCATCAAACGCCCAACACTAACCCGGCCCACACATTAAGCACATTATTATGGCCAGGCCCAGCCCTAATCCGGGTCGGGTGGGGCCAGGCTCCGGGTTCAGATTATCAGCTCTACTTCAGGCCCAGGCCTCCCTTGCAAAATAGATCTGTGATCTCAATTGGATTTGCCAGGTCAAAAAAAGGTTAATAAATAATTATATTGGCTATGGACCATAAAATCCGCTTTTTATAAGAGGGTGAATTATTATTGGTGTGTTACTACGGTGGCCCAGAGGGGCAACAAAATTAACATTTTAGAAACGCATTAACAATTCAGAAAACAAATTAACAACACGCGAAACACTTTAACAAGTCCTGAAACAAATTAACAAATGAGAGAGTCACATGGAAAGGGAATGTACTAACTCAGAGGCTGACCCGGAAGTGATGATGGAAGCGGTAATTTTGACCCAAGCTGGACAACAGTTGAGTCGCGTTTTGCCCGTTTTGTGGGACACCTATGAGTATATTAACGCTGTTTTGTTTTTTGTGCGGTCGATCCTTGGAGTTTTTAAATGGCACAGAGCAGACAGAAGCACCAGAGGGAGAGGGGACATCTCAACAACAATGCTAAACAAAGTAAGTGCAGCGTAATGTTAGCTTTTTTAATTAGCCTGTGAATAAAAATTATTGGCGCTATTGGTTACCTCATTTTGATTTTTGAGACCGATCTTTTTTAATTTCAGCAACAACAAAAACTTGCCCATCATATAAACATTTCCAAGAGTACCAAAGCTCCAAGTCCAAAGAGCGTCAGGATTTTAACTACCGTCCAAGAGGATAACACAAGGCTAAAGAACGAAAACACGTGCAGGTAAGCTATACAGGTAACAGTACAGATCTGACTCGGCTGACTGTGAAAATGTAGTAGCACAAATTAGACCATGGAGAAACACATATGTATGTATCGTGTTTTAAATGTACTCATAGGTGTCCCAAAAAACGGGCAAAACGCGACTCGACTGTTGTCCATCCTGGGTCAAAATGACCGCTTCCGTCATCACTTCCGGGTCATCCGGGTCAGTCCCGAGTTAGTACATTCCCTTTCCGTGTGATTCTCTTGTTTGTTAATTTGTTTCAGGACTTGTTAAAGTGTTTCACGTGTTGTTAATTTGTTTTCTGAAATGTTAATTTTTTTCTGAAATGTAAAAGTGTTTTACAAATTGTTAATGTGTTTTCTGGAATGTTAATTTGTTGCCCCTCTTGGCCACCGTATGTTCCGCTACTGTACCATAACACGGAACATTTAAAAGATTCAGACCAAAAATCTATATATATAATCAAATAAAAAAAAAAACAAGTACCGTATTTTCCGTTGTATTGGTCGCACCGTTGTATAGGTCGCAGTGTCCAATATTTATCAATAAATTGGAAAAATCCATAAATAGGTCGCACGGGTGTATAGGTCGCACCTACGTCACCGCCGACGTAACGCGTCATCCACCGCTGACGCACCGCGTGACCGCTGAGTCAACCCGGCAATATGGACCGAGTGTTTAGCTCTGCTGCTAATGTCTGCCAGAAGCTAACAGAAGCTAAAAACGAGAGGAGTCCGTCTCTCAGAAAATGAATAAAAAATTGAATTTTATGTCAAATGTTTTCTCGAGACCATAGTAACGTACATTAAAGCTCCTATAATTGCACTCTGTATGCAGAATAAATATACACCGAGTGGTTTTGAAGCAATTTAAGCAAACCGAAGTAAAACCACAAGCTAAAAAAGCTAAAAACGAGAGGAGTCCGTCTCTCAGAAAATGAATAAAAAATTGAATTTTATGTCAAATGTTTTCTCGAGACCATAGTAACGTACATTAAAGCTCCTATAATTGCACTCTGTATGCAGAATAAATATACACCGAGTGGTTTTGAAGCAATTTACGACGTTAACAGAAGTACACAGACATAAAACGAAGGCCAACACGAGACCATGCCCGCCTCTGACACGAATAAAAATCGAATCTCATCTCAAATGATTCATCCAGGACATAGTTAAGTACATTGGAGTGTTATAATTACTCTGTAAGCAGAAATAAATATACACCGAGTGGATTCGATGTTATTTATAACAAATACAGAAGCTAACACTCGAAGCTACATGCTACAAAAAGATCGTTTTTTTATTTTTTTATCTCAAACATCTAATAAAGGTACTCACTTGTAAACGTCCACACTGTGATTCCATTCTGTAAGTTTCAGAAAAATCCGCTGAGTGGTTCTTGACTTATCTTGCTAACAAACAGCAAACAAACAGAGCTAACAGAAGCTACCTCCAGCCCAGAGGCAGACAGAATCAGTCCGAGCAGAGGAGCGTTTTTTCGGGCACAGGAGGAGAAGGTCCTCGCTACTTGCACAGGAGCTGGAAACGTTCTTCTTCTTGGGTTGGTGTACCGGTACTCATGCCCCTAGCGGGTACAGCACTTGCACTGCCCCCTGGTGGCCGAAACTGGTACTGCACGTGCACTGCCCCCTGGTGGCCGAAACTGGTACTGCGCCATTTTATGCAACAGGGAAAAAGGGCCATAACTCAGCCAAAAATTGGTCTAAAAATATGAAAAAAAATCCATAAATAGGTCTCACCGGTGTATAGGTCGCAGGCCTTGAAAAACCCATAAAAAGGTGCGACCTATACACCGGAAAATACGGTAGTGAAATTGGGTTGGTTGTGAAAGTTTGAGGGGTAAAACAAGAAAGACAAAAACAGAAGAAAGACAATGTGACGAATGAGAGGAGAACAACAAAATAACTCAAAGGCACTAACAAAAGAGAGTGAAGGGTGGAGAAACAGTAACAGACAAGAAAATAAGTGAGCACAGAGCTGAGAAGGTGACAGAGGTAGGAGGAGGATAAAACAAAGTTTTGTTAAAAAGATCTGAATCAACTAGACACTAGTTAGAACACCTCTTCAGATCAGGGCACGGTCACTCCTTTCGAATAAATGAATAGTAATTGATTGGAACAGCACATAATGGCCAGTGTGGCTCCTTCACCGCCCACTAATCTACTGAGGAGGGGATACGTAGGTGTGTGGTTTTTGTGTCTTAAGTATCAGTCTCCAGTCTGTTAGAGGAGTGAATGGCCGTTGTTTGACAGGCAGATATTAGGCCGTCATGGCCAGCGGGAATAAAAGAGACTCGGATAGCAAGACGCATAAAACAGTCATTAATGTCCGCGCCTGGCTCTTCTCTGGAGAAAGACAAAGACATACGTGTGTTCACACAGCCACGCTGAGAGCCAAAAGCGCACACAGACTTGCAGCGGTCAGAGGTGAACAGAACACCTTTTCCAGCAATGAGAAAAGAGCAAGAAATGTGGAACTGATAACATAAATTCATCAAGATGTGATTATTTTAAATCCACGGAAATTAAAGACCTGGCATTGTTTGGGAAAAATGCATATTGTCTGACGTTTTTTATGCTGGAGTTTTACACAAAAGTTGTCGAACCTTGATCTTTATCAATCTCTTAGTACTCACAGGTATGCTTTGGGGATGGCTCTCAGCTACAGCAACACCAAATTTAAGCTTGCTAGCCAGGAAAACTACTGCTGGACAACATCCTGAACACGCCACCTGGTCTGCATCATGCCGTTTGTTTTAATGCAACAGGGACTGGGAAGCTGTCATATTTGATGGGAAGATGGATGGAGACAAATTCTCGACAATCCTGGCAGAAGACCTGTTAGAGGCTCTAAACGACAAAATTGTAGCAGAGGTTCACCTTCCAGCAGGACATAAACCTGACACTTCCAGAGGTACAGTAGAACGGGACAGATCAAATCATATTCATGTATTAGATTGAAGCAAAGTCCAGACCTGAAACTAACAGAATCTGTGGCAAGACCTGAAAGCTGTTTTTTACAGACACAATCTGTCAAATTTAACCAAGCTGCAGCTGTTTAAAACTTTCAGTCTCTAGATGTGGGGAACTGGTAAAACAAACCCACAAGGACTTGCAGTTAGAGGCAGATCTATATAAATTATTGACCCAGTGTGACTGAATACAAACGCACTCCACATCCTTTCACATTTTTATTGGTAAACCGCATATCATTTTTACAACATTTCACAGTTATGTGCTACTTTTTGTTGATCTGTCACATAAAATATTGAAACATCTTGAGGCTTGTGGTTGTAATGACAAAATGTGTATAAGTTCAAGGTGTATGAAGACTGTTCAAAGCACTGTAGGTTACTCACAGACAAAAAAAGCCAGCATTATAACAATTTTATTAATGTATTTCCTTCACGTGGAAGCTGTTGTCTTTTTTACTCTTTAATATGGCTTGAGGCAATCACCTGTCACTGTGCTCTGATCTGCTGAATGATGAATGCAGAGGACGGTGACCACTGATGTACAGGAGAGCAACAGTTTTGCATCTGTTCCTCTAAGGGAGCAAAGTCATCATGCAGAGACCTCATGTGTTCAGTGAATGATACATGTTTTATGTTGATGTGTTTCACTGACTTTCTCCTCAGATGTAACATGCACCGTGTTTTATAGCTAATCAGCATGTGACGGTCAATAATGATGCAGAACAAGAGATGAGAAGGTAAAGTTTTTATTAGAAGAAAACCAACCGTAAGGAGAAAATGAAACCTGAAACAAGGTGCGAGGACTGAAAAATACAAAGTACTATACAGTATATATGTATAACATACAGTATATATTAC
>JBBPBX010052392.1:12289-24223 GCA_038048925.1 Garcialebias charrua
ATATTTCTTTTAGTATTTATATACAGGTATGTACATATATTTTAAGGCTTTATAAACCCTTCTCGCACTCTTGTAATGTTCATAGCGGCCGTGGCGTAGTGGTAATGGCAGTCGTCCCCCGATCGGAAGGTTGGCGGTTCGAATCCCGGTTCCCCACACCATGTGTCGTTGTGTCCTTGGGCAAGACACTTCACCCCGAGTTGCTCCCGGTAGGACTGGAAAGCACCTTGCATGGTAGTCTGCCGCTACCGGTGTATGAATGTGTGTAGCATTCAATGTGTGTAGCGCTTTGAGATTTTCACTAATGAAAAGCGTGTTATAAATTGAATTTATTATTATTATTATTATTATTATAACAATGTTAAACTCTCTAAATGCTCTAAAAGAGCACAGCGAAAGAGAGAAAGGCTCTGTTTGGGTTGTGCTTGATTACAGTTTTTAAAAAAAAAAATCCATGTTGCTCATGCTCTCTCGGGTATGATGGATGAAATGAGTGACAGAATTCCACCAAAATGTCCACATGTGAAGGATGCACCTCTTCTGAGTAAAGTCCACCCCCACTGTCTGTGATGGTTTTTTTGTGTGTTCCTCACATGTAAAAGGGGAGCATTATGTAGTAGACTAATTTAAAAGGCAGCTGAAGGCATACACATTCTCCTCTCCCTCCCCGTTCTCCTCTTCCTCCTGCTTTTTGCTCTCTGTGTGTGTCTCGGAGCTCTTGGTACACATCTTCTCAACAAAAACAAAACTATTATGGATCTGGTGAGCTGGACTTTCAACGCAATCGACAAAATATTTTCAACAAAACAACAGGCTCCTGGAGAGCCCTCATGCCGAGACTCATGATGCCGTATACATCAGGAATCCGTGGGGAGTTTGGCAGCTGACGTGTCTTTCAGTTCTGTCTCAGGAGGACGCCGAAGACGTTTATATAATTAGATTCATGATAACAGGGTTTTTGCTTTTTGGCATTGGCGGGTCCCTATGTTATCAACTTTTGAAGAAGACATCGGCAGCAGTTTCGGCCATTGCAAAACTTCCGAGTCTGTGCGAAGGTTTGGTCCGTGCTCCAAGTACTCAAAATCAGCTGATTTACGAGCTAAACCGTAAGATGGAAGTGATTTGTGAGAATCGCAGGCCACCTGCAGCTTCTACGACTCGCCAGCATATTGGAGTTGACCTTGAAGAAGGCTCATAGTACAGATTAGTGGAATGCTCATAACGTTGTCCATTTTGGATCTGGAAAGTTCCAGCAGGACTCAAGGCTGACAAGAAAAAAACAGTCTGCCTGAAGAAAATCAACAATTGTAGCTTATCTGAATCTGACTCCCCTGTTTGGCTTCGGATGTGGACCAACTATCAAATTTCTCCTGAGACATGGGTAAACTAAGGAAAAAGCTTTGTCTATCGCAACAACCCCCACCCCCGGAGAACTTCTGTGCAGGCTTATCAGAACTGCCAGCTGAACAACAACATCATCAGGACTATGGCCTATCTGAAAGTGCTTCATGGACAAATCTCAACATCTTGAAGTCTATTGCATATGTAATTGTGTTTATAAATGTGTTTTCTGGTAGAGTTTATTGATGTTTCAAATCGTGTCCTGATAGTACAAGATGTGAAGAGATTCTCTGATTGAGAACAAGAGGCCGCATTTTTTTTAGCAGCAGCAACGTGCACTTGGCCCATCTTTCAGACGACTATACGAACATAATCTCACTGTATCCCAGTACAATGATAATACAGCTTATTGTGATTCTGAAAAGATAAACGTAATTTAAAAAAAAAAAGTGTTACTGAAAGGAATACATTGTTTGAAAAAGATTTGAACAAATAAATGCATTTTTAAAGTTTTTAATCAATTTTCCCTTAAGGAATGGAGTAAAGTGACTGTGAGGTTACAGGAGCATTTGAAACAATTCTGACAAAGTTTGAAAAATGTAGTAAAATTTTTAGACTTTGTCGAGAACATCATAATTAACTTACTACACTCACAAAAAAAATTATTCTGAAAAGAAAATGAAACATTATTTTTTGTTGTTCCTTTGAGTCCTTCCAATGCTTTAATGGTAGTACGCGATAAAAAGCACGGTAGATCTTAAATTCTATGACTGACAGCTACATGACTCAATTCCCCTCTGCCTCACTTTTATAAGACAACTATAAATCTGCAGCCCTGAAACTATTCCTTGTGGTGTGCAGAGCTCTTGGTTCGAACAACGTAAAAGTTGCAATGGTTTCAAGTTTTTGCCTTTTTTCTGGTTTGGATTAATAAAAGCTGCTTCAAGAAATTCACTTTTTAAAATATGATCAAGTTTTGGAATGCCAAATCTGCAAGTACAGTTTTTTGGTTTTCCTTGTGCGACTCTGCTTAAAAAAATGTTTTGTTTGTTTCTCAAACAAATGAGAGATTTTACTTCCTCCAAACAAAGCAGTTTGCACTAGTGGCTGATAGTGAAGTAAAAAAAGATTTGAGATGTAACCTATGAAAGGAGATGGTCTGATAAATTGTTGTGACTACCAGTTTGCCCTTTGAGTAATAAAACTCATTATTAGGTCTTTTTGAGTGTCTGCCCTCCAAAACGCATCCCACCCATTTACTGTATATCTGTCCATCGGTGAATAAGGGCCTATCTGAAGTGGACTGCAGGGTACTTAAGGCTATCTGCAGTAATTCAAGATATGTGGAATTGAAGGGAGATATGTGGAAAGAGAGGCTGAAGAGAAAAACATAAGTAAAAAAGAGAAAAATGAGGAGACGAACAGAAGGAAAGATGGACAGAGAGGGATAAGACATCTTGGAAAAGCTTTCAGATAAATGTAGAAATGATAAATGGAAGCACACAAGGACAGCAGAAGTATATGATGTTGGATGTGCTTGTGTGTTCGCACGTGCGCGTGTGTGCGTGTTTGTGACTTTGAGGTGCAGTCTTTGGCACACAGATGCCCCTCCATTATCTGCCTGTCTTCGTCGGCTCAACCTACTCTGCCTCGGGCAACTCTCTACTTTAAAGAGCTGTCCAAAGGAAGCGCACACGGACACACACATATGCATACGCATGCACACACACACACAAGTGCACACACACAGGCTTTTTCTTTCTCCATGTTCCAGTGGGGCAGACTGGTTTGGCATGGAAGTGTTTGGCTAACAGCTTCCAAGTGTAAGGTGACATTTCTCTGTATTCACAGCAGTCGCTGTGTGTGTGCATGCATGCACGTGTGAGTGTGTGTGTTTGTGGGGGGTGTACATTGAACCAGCAGGTGCTTCTCTGGAAGTTTCCGTATTTGATCTTTGTAAAGTTTGTAGATTTGCCGTTACCTGACCGGACACTACAGACTTGTAGTGAATAAAAGTTTTGTGTGTGCGTATTTGTGTGTAATTGAGTTTTTAACTTTTTAGGGCCTTTTCTAATGTAATCACTTACCTTGTCAGAACCAACTCAAAACCTAGTGCTAGTATGGTGGAACTTCTTTTTTAGGTTAAAGGTAATAAATATTAAGGTAATGGGTTGGGGTTTGGGCTACTGAAATGAACTAAAGTCAATACAATGTCTAAATATACATACAGTAGATATACTTTGTAAATGTGTGTATACATTCTTGGAATTGATGACTTCTTTAGGACCTTTTTGGTATAATATATATAATAAATAAAGTGCTATGTGTTATCATCTACTTCCGGCACTTGGCAAAGCAGGTCGGTTCTCTTTCTGCTCCTCTCCTCCCTAAGTTTTCCTCCCCCTTCTTTTGCATTTTTGTCTCATCTGTAACTCTTCAGCGCTCACTCGAACCAATTTGAAATGGATTTAATTGCGTGGGCTGTTTCCTCTATCGATAACATTTTTTCCACAAAGCGCTCCGGACCAACGTGCCCACTCGACACGCATGCGGTGGGCTACATTATGGACTCGTGGGGCGAGTGGAAGTTAATGTGTCTGACCGTTCTTTCTGTCGAAGACGTGGAAGATTTGTGGATTATTGGAATATTGGTGGCAGCTGCTCTGCTTTTTGGCATTGGCAGAGGTTTCTGCTACTGGAAGCTGAGGGAGACTGCCGCGGCGATCAACGCGCTGGCGAAACTTCCTGCTCAACAAGATTCTTTGATCCGGGCTATGACCTCAACGACCCAGCTGTTGTACGAGCTGAATCGCACGATGGGAGCAGTGGTGGACAGCCGCGGACCTGCAGTGCGTTTTGGGACTCGTTTACAGCCGACCGGGCTTCATCAGGGCACAGATGGGGATTTGTAGCTCGGAACCTCACATGATTCGGCGATTTGGACCTAGACAGCACCTGGACTTCAAGGCTGCAGTCAAAGTACACTGTAGCCTGGCCTGAAAATAAATAAAGCAACTAATCTAATCGGGACTCAGAGCAACCTTGAAAAGAGGCTGACTGGAAACTTCTCCTGGAGTCGAAAGCTGTTGAAAACTGTCGCTGCCCCCCCTCCCCCCAGAGGTCTCTGTGTGCATTCAGATGGAGCCGAGCTGAGGCCATCTGCAGACTGTGCTTATCTGAAATGATTACTCACGGACTATCTCCCTGCTTGCCATCAAATGCAACATGTCTTTGTCTTTATCCGTGCTGAAGCTGGTAGAGTTTTTTCGACTTTATCATAGTGTCCTAAGACAAAATGTGATAGATTCTTTTTTGAATACCAATGATTATCCGACTGTATGTTCCTTTTTCCATATCTGATTGTTGGCGGCACGGTTTACTTACTGCTGCGGCTTCCGTGCGTACGTCCCTCTTCGGATTGTGCGTGCACCAATTGCAAAACTTTGTACCTTAGTGTAAATATGCCAATAAAGATATATTCTATTCTATGTTCCCAGACAATGACAAAATTGGTTCTCTGCATCACGCCTGGGATACACCCAGGTGGAGCAGTGGGCAGCTATGCAAGCGCCTGGGGAGGAATTAGGGGTTGGGTGTCTTGCTCAGGGATACCACGACATGTGGGAATGGCTGGGTATTGAGCCAAGGAATTTCAGGTCCCGAGTTGGCTACCCTGCCTCTACCCCATCTTAGCCCCGGTAAGGTGATCACCTACCTTATGAGGACCATATCCATGTCATAATATGGTGGAAAGCTATTTTGGGATTAGGGAACTAGTTTGTGTTGTGCATCAGAAATAAATGGAAGTCAATACAATGTCCTATTAAGGACAGAAACATGAAAGTGTAAAGGATTTATGTGTGTTTGGAATGGGGGACTCAGTACAAAAACACAACATTAAAACCAAGAACATAGCAACAGTTCTGAATACATAACAGAACAGAAAACTGAAAGTTATGCACCATAACTCATGTTCCCTGAAGGAAGGAGACGAGGTGCAACACTATTGCTATGGGAAATTGTGCCCCCGCGCGATTACCTGAAGGAATACAATCACACCTTAACGGCAGGGGCGTCAGCGTCACCCCAGAGATCCCGCCCTCTGGGTACTTAAGACGCGGATGCCCATCCTACTTCCTCAAAAATGCACTTCACAGAGCTTCAGCATTGAAAAGGGCCAACTGTGTTGGACCTTGTTCCCTTCCTTCAGGGAACATGAGTTATGGTGCATAACTTTCAGTTCCCTTATCAGTCAGTCACTCAGTGCAACACTATTGCTATGGGAACGTAATTCACTCACGCCCTTGAAATGCTCAGTAAAATGCATGCTTGTGTGAACATCTGCCTTTATACATTAGGCATCTCTCGGCCGCTCTCTACTGTGTGTTAGAGAGGACAGCCTGAGTGACGTCACACGCAGTAACGTCCAAACTGTAATGTTTTGCAAACGTGTTTGTTGAGCTCCAGTTCGCAGCTGCACAGATGTCTGCAACTGGTACGCCCTTGAACAGTGACCACGAGGTGGCCAAGCCTCGAGTAGAGTGGGCACGTACCCCAGAGGGCACCTGTTGACCTTTGTTACTGTACGCCCTCTTAATGGCCTCAGTCACCCAGTGTGAAAGGCGTTGCCATGCCCGTAGCTGGGACTGCAAAACATACAAACAGTTGGTTTGTTTTCCTCCAATCAGCTGTTTTCTCAATATAAGCACTTAAGGCCCTAACGGGGCAGAGTGCTCTCAGTCTTTTCTGTTCCTCAGTGAGGACAGGAGCAGGAGGAAATGAAGAGAGCTCAAAGTCCAGACTTCTGGGATTCAAAGTTAGGACCTTTGGGACATAAGCAGGGTTAGGCATTAGGGTGACCTTTGACCTGTCAGGGGCAAACCTGGTACACATTGGGTGCACAGACAAAGCATGGAGGTCGCTCACACGTTTCGCCGAGCAAAGAGCCAGGAGTAAATCGGTCTTATAAGATAGCAAAGCTATCCTAATATTGCTCAATGGTTCAAATGGGGGCTCACAGAGAGCACTCAGGACCAGTTGGAGATCCCAATCAGGGGTCAAGGTCCTGCTGGGAGGTCTCTTCCTCAGTACGTTCTTCATGAATCTTATCATGAGAGGGTGTGCACCGGGCGTCTTTCCCCCCCAGCCCTCATGGCATGCTGAGATGGCTGACAGAAACACCTTAATTGTAGAAAACGAGCGGCCTTTCTCCAGCAGGTCCTGTAGAAAGGTGAGAAGCTGGACCTGGTCACAGGAATAAGAAACAATATTCCTTTCCATGCACCAAGCTTCAAAAACTGAAAGTTATGCACCATAACTCATGTTCCCTGAAGGAAGGGAACGAGGTGCAACATACTTGCTGTGGGAATTGCGCCCCCGCACGATTACCTGAAGGAATACATTCACGCCTTTACGGCAGGGGCGTCAGCATCGTGCCAGAGGCTCCGCCCTCTGTGCATTTAAGCGACCGACGCCCGTCCATCTTTCTCAGAAATTGCACTTCACCGAGCTTTCAGCATTGAAAGGGCCAGATATGTTGCACCTCGTTCCCTTCCTTCAGGGAACATGAGTTATGGTGCATAACTTTCAGTTCCCTTTCAGTTCGGTCTCTCGGTGCAACATACTTGCTATGGGAACGTAATTCATTCACGCCCTTGAAATGCTCAGCAAAATGCATGTGAGAACCTCCGTCCTAAAAGACGGGCATCTCCCAGCTGCTTACTACAAGGGATGCAGAGAGCAGATGCCAAGAGGAAAAAAACAAATGTGAGAGACATTCTCATGATGTCTCACATGGCCATGTATACAACACCAGCTAGAGACAGCCTAAGCGTGCTCCAGCAGTATGAATATTCATCAACTCCTGTTCCCCTTTGAGAATTCCAAGGGACAGGAGGAGTAATGTTTTCTTCTTTTTTATTTATTTTTTTAACGGCCTGACTGACAAGTGGAGCCCATCCTGATGTTGGAGAGCAGTTAAGGAGAGGGGAGACCTTTCCATTATGTATCTCCCAGGCAAAAAAAAACATAAAATATCAAGGGATACCCTTGTGAATGTTATTGCTGCTTGTGTCGGGACAAAGCAACCAAAGCCTTAGGCTTTCAGCCAGTACCTTTCAGAGGCCAGGCTGAGAGTTGCCACAACCTTGGACGTGGGTGTAGAAGTTGTCCACGTGCCTGAGTCAGTAGGTCCCTATGAGGAGGCAATTGCCATGGTGTCCCTGACAACATTGAGCTCAACTCCGGGAACCACGGTTTCTGTGGCCATCTGGGAGCTATGAGGATCAAGGAGAGGGCTCCCCGCCTTACCCGTTCCAATGTCGCCCCGATCAGAGGGACAGGTGGAAAAGCATAGTAGAGCACCCCTGCTGGCCAATCATGTGCCAGAGCGTCTATCCCCAACGGAGCATCTGTCTCCTTCAGGGAGAAATAGAGGTCACAGTGTGAGCTAGCTCTGCAAGCGAACAGGTCCACAGAGGCTCTACCGAAACGTGACCATACCTGTTCCACGATCCGTGGGTTCAGGCTCCATTTCGACGCCAAAAGAGGCCCTCTTGAAAGGGCATCTGCTCCATAATTCAGATCACCAAGGACATGAGTCGCCTTAAGTGACAGAATTATTGGAGCACACCACGTGAGCATCCTCCGTGTCAGATTGAGGAGGGCCCGGGACCTCGTCCCTCCCTCTCTGTTGATGAAGGACACCGTGGTCCTGTTATTTGATTTTACCAGGATATGATACCTGGCAACCAGACCTTTACAAAGAAGTATTTCAATGACAGGAATAAGGCCAGCAATTCCAGGAAGTTAATATGTAATTTGGCTTCTTGCTCGTTCCAAAGGCTGCGGGCGTTCTGATTTCTGCAGATCGCTCCCCATCCTGTTTTTGAGGCGTCCGTCATGATGACTACATGGGACGACACCCTTCCCAGTGAGACTCCTTCCGTGAAAATAGACAGATCTCTCCAAGGTTCTAGGGCCTTTAGACACTCTGGGTGTATCTTAACCTTTTCTGCTTGTTTGGGCAGAGCGGGTTGTATTTGTTGGTTAAACCATACCTCTATGGCCCGCATTTTCAATAATGCACGTGGCACACAAGGAATGGCTGCCGCCAAGAGGCCCAACAGGCTTTAGCACGTTTTCACAGGGACCCGTTGGTCCAGTTTAAATTTTCCCAGGCAATGGTAAATGGAGGAAACTCTGTCTTTCGAGAGCCATGCTCTGTATCGGACAGTGTCAATCTGTACACCCAGAAATACGGTAACCCGTGACGGAGTCCAATCGCTTTTCTGTAGGTTTATGACAAAACCGAGAGACTCCAGGTGAGAGATGGTAAATGGTAATGGTAAATGGAGCTTATTTATATAGCGCTTTCCAGCCCCCTGTGAGGAGCCCCAAAGCGCTTTACAATACCAGCCATCCACCCATTCATTCAGACATTCATACACCGGTAGTGGTAGCCTGCCTTGCAAGGCGCCATCCAGACCTACCGGGAGCAACTCGGGGTTAAGTGTCTTGCCCAGGGACACAACAACACATGGTGGGCGGATGCGGGATTCGAACCTCCAACCTTCCGATCAGGGGTCGACTGCCATTACCACTACACCACGGTCGCCCACATCAACTTAAGGGAGTGTGACAGCGCCTGCCTTCTGCTTCCAGCCAGAATTAGCAGGTCATCCAGGTAATTCAAGACCCTGAGTCCTTGATTCCTAAGAGGGGTCAGGGCTGCATCCAGACATTTAGTAAATGTACGCGGAGCAGTCTTTAAACCGAAGGGTAAGGCTTTGAATTCATAAGCGTTTCCTTCGAATGCAAAACGGAGGAACTTTCTGTGTCTCCTCCACACGCCTATATGGAAATAGGCATCTTTCAAATCCACTGTACATGCGTAGTCTCCTGGTCTCACAGACTGGAGAACTTGCCGCAGTGTAAGCATCCTGAACTTGAAAGTTTTAATTCTTTTATTGAGAGTCCTGAGATCCAGAATCGGTCTCAAGGAACGGTCATTTTTGGGCACCAATAAGTACTTGCTGTAGTGTCCGGAGCGTAGTTTGTGTCCTGAGACAAAACTAATCACTCCCTTTTTCAGCATGGTTAAAACTTCCTCCCTCAGCACGTGCGCGCGTGTAAGGTTGATCTTAGATTGCAACATCCCTGAGAAACGAGGTGGTCTCTTTGAGAACTACAACTTGAGCCCGTGACGTATTGTTTTCATGACCCAATAATTTGGTAGACACGCCTCCCAAGCCTGCGTATGCGCGCTGAGCCTGGATGGCATGTTGAATTGCTGCTCCTCGTGTTTCAGGTCTAAGGGGGTGACCTTTGACCCCTCTCGTGCCTTTTCAAGCAGGTTGCTCGACCCAACAGAAGATATCACGAGATCAAGCCGTCTCCGGCGAATCTCGCGTATCTTGCTGTGGTTCATAGGTTGACCGTGAGGTCTGGGTTTTATAAAAATGGGACTCGAGTCAAGATCCAGGGCAGTCTGTGCATTGGTACTTTTATTTTTGTACATGTCTGAAACAGTGTCTGTTTTGTTTACATATAC
Organism: Garcialebias charrua; assembly: GCA_038048925.1. Classification (NCBI taxonomy): domain Eukaryota; kingdom Metazoa; phylum Chordata; class Actinopteri; order Cyprinodontiformes; family Rivulidae; genus Garcialebias; species Garcialebias charrua. The sequence goes on from JBBPBX010052392.1 coordinate 22,182, forward strand.
AGTAGGCGAGTCATGTTTGGTGCGCGCACACATGTCACCAGCTCCTCGTGGTTTTCTACGAGCAGAGACTGGGATCAGAAAGTTAGGTTCCCGTACCTCGTGGGCGGGCGAACCTGTAAAATTATCAGTTCGTCCTGGTTCATCAGGTCCGGAACTGGTTTCCGTAGGAAGAGGTCGAAGCAGCACTCGGACGGTACTGCAAAGCCTCATAGTCCCCAACGGGTCCCTTTCGTTGGAGACCACGCGTGTTTTCCATTGCTGGGTCAAATGTTTTATTTATTTTTTCCTTGGCAAACCCTCGCCGATGGCATCCGCTTGTTTACGTGCTTGTTCCAACCTTGTTACCTGGATATCCTGTAGTTTTTCCGCCAGGTAGGCCTGTACCATGCTCGACGTATTCATTGCGCGAGCCGCGAGGCCTTGGGCCTTGTAGCACTTCTCGAGTTGTTTCTCCGAAGCGTGACAGGCTTTGCTTGGCAGCGTTGGTTTCATCCCCATGGCTGTGGGAGCCAGGTGAGCCGCCAGAGACTCCTCTATCGGGGTGCGCTGGCAAGACCCAGAGCCTCCATTCCCGCTAAATCCAAGAGTCGGGACAATGGCAGCATGATGGGAGCCCTGGGTTCCGCCCAGGAGCGTTTGAGTTCCATTAGAAAGTCCGGAAAAATTGGCATTTTCTGCAACGTTGTTGGTTGCTTCGCATAGAAGTAGTTTCCCGCCAGCCTCGTAGGCTGTTGGCGAGGCGTGGGGTCCGGCCACGTGACCTGCAGGGAGTCAGCGGCCCTATGGCATAGGTTGAACAGGGCAGGTACCGACAAGTCTGGTTCCGGAAGGTTCTGCGCCAGGTTCTGGGAGGAATGAACCGTTTCTCCCTTGTCACCGTATTCGGCGTCTACGTCAAACACTTCTGGCGTCGAGTCTTCGACAGCAGGTGAGAAGTCTGACGCGTTGTCTTCCCCGACCCGGCCACTGCACTCCAGGTCTACGTTTTCAGGCTCCAGTTCTGGAGCCGGCAGGTTAGTGCGACGTGCGACCTTCATCGCCACGGTCCTTTCCATAGACGTGGCCAATGTGTCCGCGCGGCTTTTCCTCACTGTGGCCATCATTTGACGACATTGAGGGCAGGAGTCGGGGGATTCCAGCGCCTTCCTCGCGTGCAAGATCCCTAGGCAGACAGGACAGGCCTTGTGGGTGTCCGTCGCCGAGAGGGAGTAGCCGCAACTGCTGGGGCATGGGCGCGAGCGAGGACTTGTCATCCTGGTTTTCTTCTTCCTTGTCCTCCGCTTTCCCTTCTCGGGAGCCATGTCCGGAGACGAGAAGAGTAGGAGTTGGTCCTAGTTTCCTTTTGTTCGAAGCCGTCTTCTCCGTCGTCTTGCTATTGCTAGTAGACTGCTAGTAGATTAGCAGAAGGTTGTGACGCAGTTAGCGTCGTCGAGCGAAGCTGCGGGAGAGAAGAAAAACTTCGGGTAAGTAGAAAAATGCTGGACTAGCTTTCGCCAGCCCAGCAGTACGCAGGAAAATTGTCTCTGTACGCTTAGTGTAGGGAACAAGCTCACCTCAATCAAGCGACGCGACAACAGAGAGGTCCCGCGATGTTCAGGTGTTTCAGCGAGGTGAAGGGCAAAAAGAGAAAGATGGACGGGCATCGGTCGCTTAAATGCACAGAGGGCGGAGCCTCTGGCGTGACGCTGACGTCCCTGCCGTAAATTTGTGAATGTATTCCTTCAGGTAATCACGCGGGGCGCAATTCCCATAGCAAGTATGTTGCACCGAGAGACCGAACTGAAAGGGAACACACTATTTACGAGCATAGAGAGTATGTGTTGACACAGCTCTTTCCCCATATATTGTATTTACCACATTGCTGGGGAGGCCTGAGGCCATCAGTTTTTTCCTTTCAGCAGCCAAGCTGTAGTTTGCCACAGTCCTGGGCGTAAGCAAAAAGGGTTTTGTTGGTGAAGCAGCAGGTCTCTGAAGAGGAGCAGATGCCCACGATCCTGGATTAAGCACACCTCCAAGAGCCTTGAACCCTGTGACCCCTTGGG
>JBBPBX010052393.1:11086-24222 GCA_038048925.1 Garcialebias charrua
CGCAACACTTTTGTTTTTGTTCCCATTTCTCATGAGCTGAACTCAAAGATCTGAGATGTTTTCTTTGTACACAATCGGCCTTTTTCTCTCAAATATTGTTCACAAATTTGTGTAGATAGGGGCGGCTGCAGCTGAGTGGTTAAAGCAGTCATCCTCCAATGCGAGAGTCGGGGTTCGATTCCACCAGCAGTCACATGCCGAAGTGTCCATGAGCAAGACACTGTAGGGGCGGCCGTGGCGTAGTGGTAATGGCAGTCGTCCCCCGATCGGAAGGTTGGCGGTTCGAATCCCAGTTCCCCACACCATGTGTCATTGTGTCCTTGGGCAAGACACTTAACCCCGAGTTGCTCCCGGTAGGACTGGAAAGCACCTTGCATGGTAGTCTGCCGCCACCGGTGTATGAATGTGTGTAGCATTCAATGTGTGTAGCGCTTTGAGATTTTCACTAATGAAAAGCGCGTTATAAATTGAATTCATTATTATTATTATTATTACCCCCTCATTGCCTCTGATGTGTGTCCCATCCGTGTATGAATGTGATCTAAAGCACAGATTATTCTTTGTAGAGATCTAGTAGAGTGCTGTATGAATGGTTAAATGAGGCACAGATTGTGTTGTAAAGAGCTTTGACTATCATGATAAGACAGAAAGGAGCTGTATGAGAACAATTCATTTACCATTTAGATGTGAATTAGTTAGCACCTCTCCTTTTCTGAGATAATCCATCCACCTCACAGTCGTGGCATAAAAGATGATGCATGATTGTTGCACAGGTGTGCCTTCGGCTGACCACAATAAAAGACCATTTTAGTTGAGTCGTTTATTTTAGTTACGTACTGTAATGGGAAATAATGTCATTGCTCAGTGTGACCACCATGTTTTACTGTTTGTGACAAATTCATTCAAGCTTTACTTCCTTTGGCCTCCAGATCCCAAGTGAGGCATTCCCGACATTCCAAATAATTTAATCTATTTTTGGCACAATTGTTACAAATGATTTGATCGTTCGAACGTCCACTTCTGCCGTCCCTGCTCATCTGAGTTCGTTAAACATCTGACCGATGCATTACTGCCACCCGGTGGTGGAAAGCTGTGTTGAATGTTCAGTGGTTCACAAGATGTTGTGCTGACAGACATGCAAGTGCACAAAGAAGAAGGTAAAAACATTATCACCCGCCATTCATGCTACAAAACATGCGCAGGGCTACGTTTTGTAGCAACGCGTTAAAGAACGACTAAACAGAGCGATTCAGTGTGAGACGGCGCTACATACCGTCATCAGCCAGACTCTGCAGCTCTCTGAGAAGACCCTGATGTCTCTGCACTTCATCAAGTTCCTCTGTCAGAAAAATATGACACAAAAAACTAAACGTTTAGCACAACAGAACAAGCCTCTTCACAGAATCCCAGCAAAGGACCTCTGTATGTGCAGAGGGTTTTGACTGGTGTGTGTGGTATAGTTCATTATTACTGAAGGACACCAGTTAGATCCTGCAGATTAAAGGAACTAAAGAAGATGTATCCAAATTCAGTAAAGTTGTCTGTTTGGATTTTTTAATGTACGTGAATGTTTCTGTTCAGTGCCCTGAGATGATTGCTGTTGCGACTTGGAGCTACATAAATAAACTGAATTGAATAAGGCCTGTTTTAAATGAAATATTAAATCATATTTTGCATTTACTTAAATTAGATTATGCAAGATGTTTAGAGAAACAAACCAGTTTTTGATGGAAGCGTTAGTAACTCACACCAAGACACCAGAAGATGTAGTGTGTATATTCTAACCAAATGTTGGTGAACATGAAGGAGAACGCCGCCAGTTTCAAACAAGTTGGTAAATGTAAACATGAGTAGAATGCAATGATATACAAATCATGTACATTTCTATTCTGTTCACAGAAGATAAATGCATCAGATGTTTGAACTAAGAAATTGATCAATTTCCTGAAAGAAAAATTGGGGAATTTTGAATTTGAAGCAAGACATCGACAAATTATTGGACAGGAGCAACAAAAAGCTGTAAAGGTACGTGATATGAAAAAAAAAGCAGCTGGAGGAGCATTTAGAAACTGATTGGGTTAATTAACAACAGGTCAGTAAGAGGACTGGCTATAGGAGGCTGAATCTCTCAGAAGTAAAGATGGGCAGAGGTTTACCAGGCTGTGAAAACTGCATCTAAAAACAGTGGAACCATTTCAGAATGTTACACACAGAAACATTGGAAATACTTAGAATATCCCATCATCTGCAGTTCATAATATCCATCCATCCATTATCTTTACCCGCTTCTTCCATTTTGGGTCACGGGTTTGCCAGTGCCCATGTCCAGAGGTCACTGTGCGAGGGGCGGGGGACACCCTGGACAGGTCTCCAGTCCATCAGGGACACACAAAGACAGACAACCATTCACTCTCACTCACCTAGAGACAATTTAGAGTTACCAATCAGTCTAACATGTATGTTTTTGGCCTGTGGGAGGAAACTGGAGTACCTGGAGAAAACCCACGCATGCACTGAGAGAGCATGCAGCTTTACCGTTTGCGCCACAGCGCTGCTAGTTCATAATACCATCCAACGATTTCAAAGATCTGGAGAAATCTCTGAGCTCAGAAGACTGAAAATCAATACAATCTCAATAGAAATTACTTAATTTTTATGATTTGGTAGACTATAATATTCTTTTAGTTATGTATAAAGCTCAGAATTACTTACTACCATCGAACATTCAAGCGTATTTTGTGAAAAGGAAAAGTTGTTATAATTTTAAGGGAATGGATATTTTTGTAAAACCAAAGTATAGAACTAGTTTAAAGGGTCGGTCTACTTCAATACAGTACAGGGAATAGGTCTATGGAATAGTTTGGAAAACGATGTAAAAAAAAAAAAGTGAAGTCAATGTCACAGAAGTTCTGCTATTAGTGCATGAGTTATAAAATAATAATTCAAGATTATTGTACTGTCTTAAAGCTGCAGTCTGCAGTTCTGTAGTGCAGTCTGTAAGTTGTCTAAAAATATATTTTTAACATATTTCTTCACTCTGTCACTATCTCCTGACAGACTGATGTTAGACAAAGTAATCTCTGAAAAAAACTATAGTCCCCTTGCTTCTCTAAAAGCATTTCTAAAAAGCCACAGTGACCCGCCGTTAACCAGCCAATAAAAACAGAGCTTCTCACTTCTCACGCTCCTAACCCACGCCCACCCCTGTCCCAGCCCCAGCGGCCGCGCAGGTTCTCGTTCAAAGTATTGCAAAGCGATGCAAAACTGTTTTGTATGTGACACAAATGTATTAAATTCCCCTTCTTCATCCCTGATCTGGACTTTTCTTTTGTTTTTTTGCCAAAAGTCAAGTGATCGCTTCCTCCTTCACTGATCCATGACTGAAATTATGAGGAAATGGATGAATTTGTCACGAGCGAATTAAACTCATGTCCAACGTGGCTGCGCGAGGCTCTGCAGATTTCATGGTGTTCTGGTGTGCTGGACCAGCGCTCCCTGTTTTTATTTTATTTTTTAGAATGTTTTATTAATATATAAACACAGAACTTTGCAGCGGCTGACAGGACATGAAGTGGAGGCGGAGCATTCGGAAGCAGAGCTGAATTTCACCGAGAGCAAGGGGGAGCAGAGCCATATATGGCTCTGAGGGGGAGGGGCCAGAAACGTGTCTCTGTTCAAAATTTTCCTGAGTTCCAGCGTGTTCCAGAAATTATATATAGCACCTTTAAGAAAAAGATTAAGACTATTTTGTTGAATCAAGAAAAGAAAAAAAAAAAGACTATTTTGTTGAAAAGATACATATAAGTTAGTTAATATCAAATGAATTATAAACTGTAAATTTTTATGAGTTATGTATTTTGTTGTATTATGTATAGATGATTATTACAAGTTACAGATGGTCCAGAACTCAGCTGCCTGTGTCATCACTCAAACCTCCTACTATAACCACATCACTCCTGTCCTGCAGCAGCTCCACTGGCTCCCGGTTAAATCACGCATCATCTTCAAAATTCTACTTCTCACGTTCAAAGCTATCCACAACCTTGCCCCTCCTTATCTATCTGACCTCCTACAAATCTCCATCCCATCACGCTCTCTCAGATCCTCCTCTTCACTACAACTCCATGTACCCTCTGCCCGCCTCTCCACCATGGGGAGCAGGGCCTTCACCTGCTCTGCCCCTCACCTCTGGAACGCTCTACCGCCAGACCTTCGAAACACCACCTCCCTTTCTCTGTTCAAGACTGCCCTGAAAACCCATCTCTTTAGACTAGCTTATCATTAACTTTACTAAATGTATTTTTATCTTCCATTTTATATCCTTTATGTATTTTATATTTCAATTTGTCGCTGATAATGTTTGCTCTGTATTCACTGTGTTGGTTTGTTAAGTGTCCTTGGGTGTCATGAAAGGCGCTTTTTTATTATTATTATTATTATTATTATTATTGTTTGAATTGATTTTGTTTAAGAAGGAGCAGATATGATAAGATTTTTTCTTCTTCTGCTGCCTTCCATTTTATGTTTTGTTTTTTAAATTTTTTTGTGTTTTGAAATTGTCTGTGTGTTTTATAATTGAAATGAATAAGTTAAATAAATAAATAAATAAATAAACAATAAATAAAAAATAAATGAATGCTGATCTTATAAAAGTGACCACCATCTAAAACAGGGGTACCCAATACGTTGATTGTGATCTACCAGTCGATCACAAGTAACATGAGCCGATCGAATGAAATAAACAACACAGAAAACGTAGTTATTCATGGCAGCACGTTGGTGCAACTGGTAGAGCTGCTGCCTCTCAGCGAGCCCCTGGTTGAAGTTACATTGAATTTTGGTTGGTTTACAGTTGAATCCTGATACAAGAAAATCCAGCAGGACTGAACAACAATAATCCTGCATCTGACATAAATGGACCTATTTCCCTCCAAAAACTGCAAAAGAGGCTTCAGGGTTGTAAACAGAATTATGTTCCAACTATTTTGAGACATATTGCTGTCAAAAGTTCGAAATTCTTACTTAAAAAAAGGCACAATTTCCCAATTTAAACAATTGATATGCTTATTTTGCTCCACTGAATAAAACGAGTTTACGAGATTTACAAATCCTTGTATTTGGTTTTATTTTACACAGCGCCCCGTGTTTTATGGAATTAGGGATGCAGATAATAGTAAAACATTATGAAAACACTCAAATTACAAACTTTTAAAACTTTTAAAAACATGTACCTGCCAGCCGTGATCCACATTCATGGTGGGACCCATCTTCATCCAGGGTCTCCTGAATGATACATTCAACCTGGTTTTACAGTCCAAAATGGAAGAAGCACACATTTAATGATTCAATAATTACAAAGTTAAATCACAGTGGAAACAAATAGTACTTGCTTCTGACCTTGGCATCATTTAGTGGTGAGGTTACTGGCCGGCTTCCCACTGAGAAAAACAAGTTGGGACAAAACGGCAAAGGAAAGTTAACTTGAAGTATACTTAGTATTTGTGCAGCAAGAGAAGATCTACCAGTAGTACCAATGCCCTTCACACACATGAACTACTGCTTTCTTTATCCTGTGAGGGCGTAGGTGGAGCTGTGTGCCCTCATTAGGGTGAGTGATATTACTTTTGCAAAGAAGCTTAGCCACATGTCCCTTCACTCTGAGGCAAAGTACTTGAGCTCACCGCAGGTTCGTTTGCACCAGAGCTGAACCAATTACTAATCACTGACCTGCACTAATCTTTAAGGAGCTCCTTCACTGCACGTTTTTACTCAATCACATCCTCTGTCACACAACATCTGAATACAGTTTTGAGATGATTTGGAGGATCAGCACCTCCAAATCTGAAGTCATGGTCCTCCGTCGGAAAAGGGTGGATTGTCCTCTCCAGGTTGGGGGTGAAGTTCTGCCTCAAGTGGAGGAGCTCAAGCATCTAGAAGTTTTGTTCACGAGTGAGGGAAGAATGGAGTGTGAGATCAAAGGATGGATCAGTGCAGCTTCTGCAGTATTGCTATGCCGGTCCGTTGTGGTGAAGAGAGAGCTGACTTGACAGGGGAAGCTCTCTGTTTACTGGTCAGTCTATGTTCCTATCTTCACCTATGCTCATAAACTCCGGATTGTCACTGAAATAATGAGATCACATATCCAGGTGGTCTAAATGAGTTTTATCTGCAGGGTAGCTGAACTTGGAGACAGGGTGAAGAGTTCAGTTATCTAGAAGATACTTTGAGTAGACCCAGAGGAGCCAGCTGAGGTGGTTCTGACATCTGATAAGAAAGCCCCCTAAATGCCTCCCTAGAGAGGTTTTCCTGGCATGTCCAACTGGAAGGAGACCCTGGGGAAGACTCGGGACACACTAGAGAGACTTGTCTCTCAGCTGACTTGATAATGCTTTGAGGTGACCTTCCAGAAGAGCTGGAAGTGGTGGCAGTGGAAAGATTTCTGGGCCTCCCTGCTCAAGCTGCTGCTTCCGAGACCTGACTCCAGAACCATACCATACCAATTTTATTTATAAAGCACTTTAAACAGCGACAAGACAGAACAAGTGGGGAGGGACGGGGATGGATAGATAACTTGAATTAATGCCTTTTAACTGCTGTTCATCTTTTGTTGCTATCGAGTCTTATACAAACAATTGGTGATGGTAAACCTTCATCCACTGTGGCTTGCTCAGGGGTTCTCCAAAAATATCCACTTCGGTTGGTTTCTATTTGGGGACATCAAAATGTTCAAGTACCACCAACACTGCTTGTACCACAGTCTGAGAACCATGGTGCTGCACATACCAGAGTTGTTCCAGTCAGTTTCATTTACCATTATAACTCCACCAATTCACCACTAATCTCAAGGCACCAAGTGGTACACTGATGTCCCCTCATTGCTGAGGAATTTGAGTACCGGTAGTTAGTTTGTAGTTTTCAAGACAAATGTTTTTCTGGACTGGAAATGAACAGGGAATGCACGTAAACCTTGATGTTTTTGGTGCAAGATATTTAACTGGGTGGGAGTTACACTGTGGAGAAAAACAGAGGAAGTTTAGTTCCTTGTTCGAGGCAGCACAGAGTGATGGATCCTGGCGAGTGGAGGGAGCAGTTTTATCCTCCACCAGCATTGGAGGAGCTGGGGGTTGGTCGTTAGTGGACTTGGGCAACAATCATTTAAGGAAATTATAGTTTTAGGCTAAATAAAAACTAGAAAGCATATAAATGATCGGGACGGCTGTTTAATTAATATACTGTATATAAATGGCCATCTTACATTTTGACTTGGCAACCCATGTTTTGATAGGAATCTTTCTTAGGCCTAGGTGCAGCCACACACCAAACTGGAAGTTGGCCTGTTGATTATTTTTCCAAGTTATCCAGCTCACAAGATGCACCAGATGGATGGAGGGGATTTTCAAGTCCCCTCTTCCCTTAGCCAAGGGACAACAAATGGACCAAATACCCTTTGATTCCATCCACCCATTCATCCATCCATCCATCCATTCATCCATCCATCCAGTGGTGTAGTCTACATTTTTGTACTGGGTGTGCGAAGTACACTGGTTAGTACAATGTAATTGTCAAAAAAAAAATTAAGCACATTGAACATTTCGAAATTTCTCTTATGCTTATATTTGCATAAATGTACAACAAACTTTGTACAACAGTTGGCTTTGTATTAAAGTGTTATAGATTTTATAAAACTATCAAAGCAAAACATGTTCAAGTATTAAGTAGTAAGTACATAGTATTAATTATATAAAAAACAGATCGAACCAACTCAGTGTATCTATAAAATGTTCCAAATGTGTTGACAATGACACGCCCAATAATATGTCACATATCGTTGGACACTTTTAAGTGGGTACTGTATACTGAAATTCTCAAACTTTTCTAGTCTACTCCGTATACCTGCGTATCACATAGACTACACCACTGCATTTATCCATCCATTATCTTTTACCCGCTTCTTCCTTTTTGGGTCACGGGGGTCACTGGTGCCCATGTCCAGCCATCACTGTGCGAGAGAGGCGGGGGACACCTGGACAGGTCTTCAGTCCATCACAGGGACACACAGAGACAAATGAGACAAACAACCATTCACTCTCTCTCTCTCTCTCTCTCCCTCTCTCTCTCTCTCACACATAAAAAATCCAAGATGGCGGCTGAGCAGAGTGGATGTTTTTAATCGGGCTCCTGCCAGTACTACCTCCAAAAGAGTATTTGGAGAGCTTGTACTTGCAGTTTTTTGCACTGGATGTGCAGAGAGGAGCGCTGAAAAAGCTGCGGAAATTGGACTGGAACATGCGATTCAGAATTATGAATCTACAAGCCAACGTGTCCGTGAGTTTTTGCCGAGAGTTAGCCTAGCGTAGCTACAAACCGGGCTAATCAAAGCTAACCGAGCTGGGTCACCGTAACCGGGTGCCGTAGCTGCGAGCTTCGTTAACAAATAAACCGGAAAATACGCTGGTTTGTTACGAAGAAAAGCGGGCTGGCACGCTGGAGGTGCTTTGTTGCAGCGAAAGAATACAACAAAGCACGCTACAGTGGTAGCGCGGTGGTACACGTGGGCCGAGCGCCGTGAACGCCGCCTGGAGTTTGTGGGCCGAGCGCCGTGAACGCCGCCTGGAGTTTCGAGCTGGGCCGAGCGCCGCGAGTGGGCCGAGAGCCGTGAACGCCACCTGGAGCTTCGAGCTGGGCCGAGCGCCGCGAGTGGGCCGAGAGCCGTGAACGCCGCCTGGAGTTTCGAGCTGGGCCGAGCGCCGCGAGTGGGCCGAGAGCCGTGAACGCCGCCTGGAGCTTCGAGCTGGGCCGAGCGCCGTGAGCAAGCTGGAGGACCGCCGCCTGGAGCTTCAAGCTGGGCCGAGCGCCGTGAGAGAGCCGGGGGACCGCCGCCTGGGGCTTCGAGCTGGGCCGAGCGCCGTGGGCGAGCCAGGGGACCGCCGCCTGGGGCTGGGCTGGTGTCGGAGCTGCGCCTGGAGCTACTGGAGCTACGTGCTGTGCTAACTGGGCTACATCGGATCTAGCGAGCAAAACCTCTTCGGATAATAGAGCTGATTGCTGCAGGCTGCTGACACCTGGTTGTTTCTGGTTGTTTGGTGTGAGTGAGACAGGTCCCTCTTGTAAATGAGTCCCCATGACTCAACGAGGCTAGCCTGTATAAATAAAGGTTGAATGAATGAATGAAAAACCGTGAGTTCTGTTCTAATAACTGCTGATCTAAGTGCACCATCGTTAGGCCTGTGAGCCTCGTGGAAGGACCACGTGGTTCAGCAAACAAACCAGAGACCTGCTACCATTAGATTACAAACTCTGTAAGTATGACGAGAAGTAAAGGACAAAAGTCACTAGACTCTGTAAATATGAGAAATAGAGGACAAAAGTCACCAGAACCGGAGGGAAACAACTCAGTAGAAATGCAAGACTTTAAAGAATCACTCAACTTTATGAGTGGACAAATAGAAAATTTAACAAAAAAAATGGATTCCCAGGCCGGTCTGGTTAAAGAAATAAGAGAACTGAAAGAACTGATAATTAGCAAAGACAATAAAATTGCTGAACTAGAACGAAAAAGAGGTGAAGAGAGAGCTGAGTCAAAAGGCAAAGCTCTCAATTTACCGATCGATCTACGTTCCCACCCTCATCTATGGTCATGAGCTTTGGGTTGTGACCGAAAGAACAAGATCTCGGATACAAGCGGCTGAAATGAGTTTTCTCCGCAGGGTGTCTGGACTCTCCCTTAGAGATAGGGTGAGAAGCTCAGTCATCCGGGAGGGACTCGGAGTAGAGCCGCTGCTTCTCCACATCGAGAGGAGCCAGTTGAGGTGGCTCGGGCATCTGGTTAGGATGCCTCCTGGACGCCTCCCTGGTGAGGTGTTCCGGGCATGTCCCACCGGGAGGAGACCCAGAGGAAGACCCAGGACACGCTGGAGGGACTATGTTTCTCGGCTGGCCTGGGAACGCCTTGGGATTCCCCCAGAGGAGCTGCTCCAAGTGGCTGGGGAGAGGGAAGTCTGGGCCTCCCTACTTAGGCTGCTACCCCCGCGACCCGACCCCGGATAAGCGGAAGAAGATGGATGGATGGATGGATGGATAGAACGAAAAATAGAGGATTTAGAACAATACACAAAGCAAGACAACGTGGTGATCTCAGGACTTGATGTTAGTAAGTGTCAGACACATAAAAGAGCTCCTAATAACAGTGACCCAAATGAGTATGAATCTCAGGAAGAACAAGAGACTCTGGAGGAACATGTAGTTACTTTCTTACAGGACATGAACATTAACATAAACTATGGGGACATTTCGTTCTGTCACACCCTGCCCAGCAATTCACCTAGATTCAAACCGTCAGTAGTCGTCAAGTTCATTAGCAGGAATACAAAAAAACTATGTTATGCAGAATAAAAGAAATCTGCAGGGATCAAAAGTTTACATAAATGAACATCTAACCAAAAAAAATGGAAAAATTGCAAAGGAAGCAAGGTGGTTAAAAAACAAAAACAAAATAGCATCAACATGGACAAGAAATGGATACATCTTTATCAAAACAAAGGAAGGGTCTCAGCCTAAAATGATAAAAGAGCTGACGGATCTGGATGAACACAGGAGATGAAAAATTACAAATCAATGAAGCAACTCACACTCAAAATGGATAAAATATACAGTGAAATGAACAAATACATTAGAACATGACAACATACGAAGACTCAGAACCTAAAATATATAATGTTGAAAATGTGATTGATGCAAATTTTTTTCCTGTAATAAAAGATAGCGAATATTATAATGAAGAGCAGTTTAATGACATCAATATATCAAATGGAGTTCTCTCTATTATTCACTTTAATAGCAGAAGTATAAATGCAAACATATCCAAAATAACAGATTACTTAAAACAGTTAAATAGAACTTTTACAATAATAGCGCTGTCAGAGACATGGCTCAATGATGATAACACAAGTAATATTCACATCGAGGGGTATGAATTATATCATATGAACAGAAATAATAAAAGAGGTGGTGGAGTCGCTCTATTTGTCAATAATGAAATAAAATGTAAATTAAATAGTGAAATGTCAATAATAGTTGATAATATTATGGAAATGATAACAATAGAAATAATAAACAAAAACGATAAAAACATAATAATAAGTTGTGTATATAGATCACCAGGAGCAAATATAGAAATATTCACGGATAAAATCTTGGAGCTAATGGAGAAGAGTTTTAATAAAAATGTTTTTTTGTGTGGAGACTTTAACATTGATATGGGAAATAAAACAGATTCAAATAACATAAGCACATTTATAAACTCAATGTACAGTTTAAATATGTATCCATTGATATCAAAGCCAACAAGAATTACAACTCATAGTGCCACAATAATTGATAATATTTTCACAAATATAACAAATGGGGACGTGATAGGTGGTATCTTAACGACCGACTTAAGTGATCATTTACCAGTTTTCACAATCTATAAAAATGATCAAAGCATCACAAAAGCAGTCACAATGAAGAAAAAGATCATAAACACGTCAAAAAAAGTTTTGGAAAAATTGAAAGAGGATCTAGATAAACAAGACTGGAATGATGTGTATGTTGATGATGCGAACAGAGCATATGATGAGTTTATGAATATCTTGGAAGCTCTGTATGAAAAGAATTGTGTGCAAACAAATTACACAAAGAGAAATACGATTGATCAACCATGGATGACAAAAGGGTTGAGAAATGCTTGTAAAAAAAAGAATTATTTGTATTCATGTTTCTTGAAATTGCGAAGTCAGAGCGCTGAAGAAAAATATAAAAAGTATAAAAATAAATTAGTAGGGATTATAAGGAAACATAAGAAAGAATATTATAGTAAATTATTAGATAAAAGTAATGGTGATATGAAAGCAACATGGCGAGTAATGAATAGTGTCCTGAAGAATCATAAAGCAAAAACTGGTATTTCAAAATATTTTGTAAAAGACAACGATGAAATTCATGATGAAAATGAAATTGTAAATGGATTTAATCAATATTTTGTGAATGTTGGATCAAGCCTTGCAGCTAAGATACCAAAAGTAGATAAAAATGTGATCCACTCAATTACAGGTTGTGCAAATAGTATTTTTCTAAATGGAACTAACAAAGAGGAAATAATGAATGTAGTAAAACATCTTACAGACAAGAGATCAAAAGACTGGGTGGACATGGATATGATGTTTGTGAAGGACATAATGAGCCATGTTATTGAGCCGTTTACATATATATGTAATTTATCATTTTCAACAGGAATATTTCCAGATAATATGAAAGTAGCTAAGGTAGTTCCTCTTTTTAAAAATGGTGATAAATGTGTGTTCAACAATTATAGACCTATATCCTTGTTACCACAGTTTTCAAAAATTCTTGAAAAACTATTTGTAAACAGACTAGATCAATTTATAGATAAACAAAATATTCTAAGCAACAGTCAGTATGGGTTTAGATCAAAAAACTCTACATCAATGGCTCTCATGGAATTAATGGAACAAATAACTACTGCTGTCGATCAAAAACAATATTGTATCAGTATTTTTGTTGATTTAAAAAAAGCATTCGATACTATTGATCACACCATTCTCCTTGAAAAACTGAACAAATATGGTATTAGAGGACCAGCATTACAGTGGGTATCTAGCTACTTAAAAGATAGGAAACAATTTGTACAAATAAATGATGTAAGATCTGACCTCTGTAATATCACATGTGGAGTTCCCCAAGGCTCTGTACTTGGACCAAAGCTTTTTATTTTATATGTGAATGACTTGGTAAATGTGTCAGGACTCCTTAAATGTGTACTTTTTGCTGATGATACCACTTTTTTCTGTTTAGGTGAAGATATAGAACAAATGTTGGAATTGATAAAGACAGAATTTGTCAAGATACAAACTTGGTTTAAAATAAATAAATTATCATTAAATCTAGAAAAAACTAATTACATGATATTCGGTAATAAAAAGAAAACTGTTGATGTTCCACTCAAAATTGAGGATGTTGAGATTTGTAGAGTGAGTGAGGTGAAGTTTTTGGGTGTTATCATTGATGACAAACTGACATGGAAACAACACATAAATTCTGTAAGAATAAAAATAGCTAAATCGATTGCAGTACTGTAC
>JBBPBX010052394.1:0-14316 GCA_038048925.1 Garcialebias charrua
CGCAGATTCCCACCGGAACAGTCTGTTTGCCACCACACCCAACAAGAACAATGTTAGTGGGAGGGATTACGTCTCCCATCACCACTCCTGCCTCACGCAACTGAGGGATTATGTCTGCACGTACAGATGTAGCCATAGACCCGCTATCTAACATCCCTCGTAGCTCAATCTTGTTGCCAACTAGCACTGTAGTGAAAAACAGACTGTCACTGATAGGCAGTTTTGCCACATTTTGAAAAATGACAGTTTTATCATTAGATACTGTGTTGCAAGCCATCATGTAGACAGTTTGGATGTCATCATCAATGTTGGAGGAAACACTAGAAAGGCCCACACTGTCCCCCACTAAATGAGGGCCGTCTAGTTTTCCTGAGGCGAATCAGTCTGTCCCTGACCAATCGGGTGCGTTTGAGGTTTCTGAGTTTTAGAACAGTGAACACTGATGTGCTCTGGAGAGAAACATCGAAAACATAATCTGTGCATCCTACAATGTGACCTAGTGTCATGTTGCCGGTTGCCACAAACCTGACATTCCCGTGATTGTCTGGAGATTTGCTTATTGGGCCTGTTGCTTATAGCCTGAGTGTTGCTGATCAGCGCTTTCTCCAAAAGACTCAAGACCCTGTCCATCGTGGTGTTTTCAAAAGCTGTTTTGTAGCTCTCTGGCTCTGGAACATTTTTAGAAATGGGCAACACAGTTTGTTCATTGGCAGCTACACCCACGTGTGAAGGTTCGGTAACCCCCACTTTCTGTTTCTCACGGCTCCGAACAACTGCATGGTCCCTTAAATACTCGTCTAAATGGTCTTGAACTTCACTAGCTGTCCAATTGCGAGAAGGCTTTGTTTTAAAAACCAGTGCCAGCTCTCTGTCCGGACAATGGCGAATAAACATGAGCACCAAATGTGAACTCAGGTCAGTCATTGAGTCCCCCTTACTAGCCAAGCATCGTTCAGCAACCTCTGCAGCTTTGTTAAGCCGTATCCAGTAATCAAGAGGTCCCTCGTTTGTGTATGGTGTGCTAGCGTAGAAATCCGCTAGAGGCAGATCTGAATGGACTGTGTCTCCAAAATGTTGTCTGAGAATACTAAATATTACAGAAACATCTGTAGCTTTTGCATTACTGCGCATCCAAACTCTAGTGACATCTCTTGCCCTCCCCATCAATCTGTTCATAACCACTTCAACCTGTTCAGCCTTAGTGGACTGTTTCTGTCTAAGGTAGGCCTGCATGAGGTCTTCCCACTCGAAAACAGAACATTTATCAGTTTTGTCACCTCTAAAATAGGGTGGAACATCAACATCAGAGCGTAATACAAGATTAAGTTTTGATGCATCAATAACAGTAGTACCACCTTGAAATGACTGTGAAGTGTTCTTGTTGTGATCCGGGATTGATGCAGGTGGAGGCTCTGACGCAGCATTCTGCATCAATGACATCTTGATGGACTCTCCTATTTCTGACCCAATGGTCCTGATTAAATCTGTTAATTGAATGGAGGCAGCTTCTCCATCAGGTGAAAATGCAGGACATGATGAGGGAATCACTGGGCTCAGTCCCGGAGTGAAACTTAAAGTCTGACTAGTGAAGTCATCAAACCCCTTTTTCCTCCCAGACTCAGAAATGTCTGAGCCCAAAACACCTGGGTTTCCTGGGGTAGCAAACTGCAAAACCCCTCTCCCCCTACCAACGGATAATACCCCATGACTAGGAGTTGACATTTCATTCACATTGCGACCCTCCATGGGGAGACCTCACTGTTACCCTTTATGGGAATGAAACAGGAACCTGTCCAGAATAAAAAAATAGAAATGAGAGGTTCCCAACCACAGTGTCCGAGGAACTCCACACGGACAGCGACTCCAAGGCGCAGATGGAACCAACGGACGTCGTCCAGCAACACCGGTGGTCTGCTTCAGCTGACCAGTCGAAGGGTCACGGCACCAGTTTTGTAGCGTAGTTGATTCTGCGTTGTGTCTTGTGTGGAATGACAGCCAGACGACATCTGCTTTTTAGGCTTTTATTACTCCTGCATTCAACCAGCAGAAAACAGTCATCAAAACAGGCTTTTTCTCATCACAGTGTTCCACCGCGCCTGCTTCCATGAGAGTCTGTGCAGCAAGGGCCCGCGCGTGTGGAATAACACGTAATAAATTAAAAGTAATTACAATAATTAATCACAAAACCCAAAGATAACATAACAATCTGAAACAGTACATAAATAAAACAAAATAAAATAATTCCAGATCAAAAGCAACAAAACATCACATACCTGCATTCAACCAGCAGAAAACAGTCATCAAAACAGGCTTTTTCTCATCACAGTGTTCCACCGCGCCTGTTTAATTATAACAATACTGTTTTCAGCACATGGCTTAACAGTGCTTCATGTGATATTTATTAGTTAACTATTTACACAGTTCCAATACTATTAAACAGCATTTAAGTGTCCCAAAACACATTATTTTACAAGAACAATAGTACAATTATTACTTATTAGGCTTAAAATACACATATTGAACACAGAAAACAGAATTTCAGTACCTGCTTCCATGAGAGTCTGTGCAGCAAGGGGCGCGAAAGAGATCGTGCAGAACTTTTCATGAGTTATAATGGTATGATCCATTAATATTTCTCTTTCTTAACCCCAACTGACACTCAAAACAACAATCAAAGAACTCAAAATGTTCAACAGTAACAATAATAATTCACAGTTTCGTTCTGAGCACATTCAATTTAAATAAAAAGAATAGTTTTGAAACAGGAAGTGACCCGCTGTTTTGGAAATGGATCTGTCGTCTTTTCAAAATAAAAGCTGCCGATACTCATAATTTCTTACTGGACTAGATTTTCACTTGACAATCTAGTGTAACAACATCACACTGCTACATATACATTGATTTTGCATTTTTAACATCACTCTCCAGAACATTCCACAATCCAACTCCCTGAATTGAGGTAGACCGTCCCTTTAAGCTGGTTCTGAATTGTGGTTTGATGAATATCTCTGTCCCTTTGAGATTGTAATAACTTTGTCTTTTTATAAAATTTCTTTGGATATTTAAAGGTAATGTGTTATTATGAGCCCTATACATAACTGATAAAATACTATATTCTACCAATTCCTGGAATTTCAATAAATTTAGCTGAAGAAACAAGGTGTTTGATGGGTGACTGAAATGTTTTCTGGTGATTACTCTTACAGCTCTCTTTTGTAAAATAAAAACAGGCTTTGTAATTGTTTTGCACGCTTTTCCCCAAACCTCAATACGTACAATAGATTAAATGTGGAACAATGATTGTGTTATACAACATATATAGAGCTTTATCAATTAAAAAATCCCTGACTTTATATACAGTACTGCAATTGATCTAGCTATTTTTGTTTTAATGGAATTTACATGATGTAATGACAGATAGTGACAGAGTGAAGAAATATGTTAAAAATATATTTTTAGAAAACTTACAGACTGCACTACAGAAACTGCAGACTGCACCTTTAACCGGAATGGAAGGAGTAGCTAAAGATAATGGATGGGTTTATTTTTGAACATCATTTCAGTCTCTTATCAATTTGTGTTGGTAATGCACTAAATTGTTTGCCAACCACCAAAAAAAAAAAACATAGAAGAAGAAGAAGGAGGAGGAGAAGAAGAAAGTAAGGGTGGGTGTGGCAGGGGCAGAGGAGCAGAGAACAGTCACTCTAACTGAACTGATGTGACTGTAAGTAGTGAGAAAGATCATAACATAACACAGTCAGGTCATTTCTCAGTGGCAGTCGATAATAATGATGTGCTTCAAAAATCTGTCAAAGATTGGAGTTTGAGAAGTGACCAGACGTTGCCTGGTTTCTTGTCTTGCTGCCGTCACACCTGTACATGTGTAGTGAGTGCATGAAATAGTGCGCGACACCCTCGTGAGATATTCCTACAAATAGATGCCCATTAAACAAACAAAGTTGATTCAGGATCACCTGCATATCTTTTAGAGGTGTTTGTGTGTCTGCATGCACATGCTGCTAATATCTTCGTGTTCATGCTGGCGGTCAAGGAGGGTGCCTGGGAGAACTGGTGTTTGATTGGCGCATACCGCTGAGATCTGCTCCTTCCTGTTAGCATACGCATCACTTCCTCTCACCCTGCCCAGAGCTACTGCCTCACCATCTCACAATCACTCTGACACCATTCCATCTCTCCTTATTTCCACCCCTTCTTCTGTTTTCCTCTCCTCCAGTGACTCCCTCTCATTACTTGTTGTCTCATTCCTTCTTCATCCTTCATTCCTATTCCTATTTTTTTTCACCACTCTACTTTTCTTTCTATCATAGTGCCCATTTCCCCCCAGTCTTTCTCCATTTGTCTTTCTCTGCTCTCCCTCGTAACTCTCTGAAGGCCACTTTAGTTATAACAACATGACAGCCAGTTCATCATCCATGATGAAGCATCACTTTGCCTCTTGCTCCCTGTTTCTCTCTCCTTCAAATCATCCCATTTCTTCGTCTCCTTCTTTGACCTCTCCCCCCACTCCCCACCCCATCCCAGTTTCTGTTCTGTATTCAACGTAAAATGCTAACTTCATTCTCCTTGTCTTCCTCCTCAGCTGCTCTCCCTGAAGACAGAGCAGAGTCAGCCAGGCAGAACAGCCAGCATGTTCCCATGTTCCCTTACGACAGCTCTGCAGCCAACCCCTCTCCGTCTCCTTCTCCACCGTCGCCTTTTTTCCTAAAAAGTACAGCCTTTCATCAGTCACACATTACGCTATTAGGCATTTTTAATTTTTTCTTCTTTTATAATTTATTCTCCTGATGTCCCCTCATCTTCTGCCTTTTCATTCATTTTGTAAAATGTACGTATACTCCTCTGGCTCATTTCAGTTCCCCTGAAGGCTTTCATCTTTTCTCTCACATTGCTTCTGTATCTTCCCATACAGTACATTGCTGTGCATTCCTCAAGGCCATGCTTCTGTTTCCTCAGTTTTCTTCTGTTTCTACCATTACCATTTAAATTTCTCTTTCTATTATTCATCTTTCTTCATCATTTCCCACCAACTTTCCGTCAATTGTCTCCTCCTTCTTATTTTTTTGAATAGCTAAATGCACTCACTAACAAAAGTTAAACACCCAGAAGGAATGATCCAGTTTGGTATAGGCGGTGGCATTAAGAGGGGAGTGAAAGTGTTATCAGGCAGTTGCAGGAGCATCCAACCAGTGGTGTAGTCTACGTGATACGCAGGTATACGCCGTATACCCACTAGAAAAGCTTGGGGATTTCCGTATAACCACTTAAATGTGCCCAATGATACGTAACGTGACAATAAACACGCGTTGCATAAAGATAGATTATGTTCGCTGCTCATAAGGACTCTTCACTGCGCCGCAACTCTCGCGGTTGCCATAGTTACGTGTTCCTCTGTTGTATGTGAGGCTCATTGGCTGAGCTGAGCTCACTACCATAGTTCTCTGCTCTGTGATTGGTTTCTTAAGAAGCTCCTTTATGATTGGCTGCTCGGGATGCAGCCGGGCAACAGACGGTGTGGTAGAGCATTTTCGCTAACGACAACAGAAACAAGCTACACTTTTTGAATGTTTTTATAAACCAGCTGAACCCGAAGCTACAGAGACAACATTAGAAGAACCTACCAGTTCGACGGCCGAAACCAGCCATAATGAGGTTGATATCTGCATTTCCCCAGGTAAGTGTCGGCTAGTACAAGTTAGCTGAAGCTAGCTCAAGCAGCAGTGCCTGTATAAATAAAGGTTGAATGAATGCATGTTTTTATCGACCTTTTCTGATGCCATACTCCAAAATGCGCATCAAGAAACCTTGATGGAAACACGGTTACTGTCCAGAATTTTACAGTAACATTTCATATAAATAAATATGTGAATATAAAAATGATTTGTTTGTGACAAAGTCTGTCACTCCAATAATCAACAAAATGCTATGCTTTTTACTCTGTTTTAAAACTCCTTGTTTCATTTTTAGATCCAAATTGGCCAGCCTTGTGGAGTGAAAGTCAGGCTCGGGAATTTAAAAACAGACATCCCTGGTTGGAATGGAGGAACAAAAAATTAGGTAAATATAAAAAAATATGGGAACCAATTTGTATATAAGGTTTAATTGATATATTTCCAACATTAACATATTATGACTTGATAATTTTAAAATAGTCTGATAATCATATCTTTCAAAAGTTTAGTACAGTATATTACATGAGAAATTATATATGTGTGTGTGTGTGTGTGTGTGTGTGTGTGTGTGTGTGTGTGTGTGTGTGTGTGATCATTTCATTTTCACGTTTTAGTTGGTCATAATGCAAAAGTGTATGCAAGTAATAATGAAAGGTAATAATGAATGTAATTGTCGACACATGCTTACAGTCTAGTGAATCAGTAGATTCTAGTATTATTACTGGTATCAGGAAATATTAAAAAATATACAATTATGACAATTTTTATTTACTTCCTGCAGGATGTGCTGTTTGCAGTACCATAACGTCAACTGGTGTCCTGACTGAAAAGAGGGTCTCCATATCGGAGGAGTGGGCCTCCTTCAAGATCCAGTCATCAGGCTCAGGTTTGTTGTGCATTTATTAAAATGTAAGCATCACAGACATTTTGCAATGTTAAATATGCTTAAAATTCAAAATAAATTGTCAATTACATTGCACTACATTGCATTTTTGTCTCTAAATGTCCTGATTCATCTCAGTAATCTAGGTAGAAAAAGGAAAAATTAAGTACCGGTAGGTCCTCCGGACAGGTTTTTGTCTCTAAGCACAGTATACCCACTACAAAAATGTAGACTACACCACTGCATCCAACATTCATTCATGCAGCGCAATGAGTGACTGTCATCAGACAAAGGATGCTTCTGTAACATTAGCAGTACTTGATGGGGTTTAAAAGGGGTCACATTGTGGGTTTCCACGAGGCCAGGAGGTTGAATGATGCAAACATTTACGTGTCACTGGCTTTGTAACCAGTGAGAACACCCACAGAAATGTTGAAGGTTCCACTTACCCAGGGAAAAACACCAAGGAATGACTGTTGTGTTCTACCCCAAGCATCAGAGAACACAAAAAGAGAAATGACTACATTTGGAACAGTGATGCGACTGGAAAGGATCATCCAGAGGAGTTGAATGATGGTCAGAGAGGTTCATGGTGTGAGGAACAATACGGTAGGACTTCATGTGACCTCTGTATTCAGAGGTCGCATGACGCATCATCGTGTTAGTGACACTTTCTGCATGTCTTACCTCTCTGAGTCAGAACCCTGGAACAGTCAAGCAGACACGACTTGTCCATGGCCTGCATTGTGTTGAAGTCCTGCTGGGGTCAGTCAGTGTTATTGATTTTTTTTCTCAGTTGAATAATTGTTAAAACGGATATGGCATAAAACATCTAAATGACTTCAATCTACACTGAGATGCAGCTTGTATCCAGGTCTGAGTGGGTGCTAGACCCTACTGACGTGGGACCAGCAGGACACACACAGAAAACAAGATGGCCGCGCTCAGACCAGTAGCAGCTTCATGGGCTCCCAGAACATCCCCAGTTTTTAGTAGTTTTAATAGTGTTTTTGTACCTGACTCTGCGCGTTTTTTGCGGGTGAATTATAGCCGAACTGAGCTGTTGAGAATTGGAGCGGATTTACCACAAGGCACAGCTGAAATCAGCAACGAACTCAAATCAGAACTCGGAAGATTGGATCTGCTTAGATCATCTTTCTGGAAGCAGATGCGCGGAGGAAAGAAGAGAAAGAGGTGCTCTCGAGGGAAAAAACGTGGCTGTCGAGCAGGAATCATGACGAGACTACGAGCAGACGCTAAAACCGGTAAACCCCCGATGCCGGCTTTATTTCTGTCTAACGTGCGTTCGCTCGACAACAAGATGGATCTGCTTCGTCTGAGAGTAACAACGTCTGGGGAGATGAGGAGATGTTCGGTGCTTTGTCTCACGGAAACATGGATCAATGAAGACACTCCTGACTCTGTTTACGAGTTGGATAATAAACTATTTTTCAGAACGGACCGGAGCATCGAGACTACGGGGAAAACGCGAGGTGGGGGTGTCTGTATTTACGTTAACAAAGACTGGTGCACGAACTGTGCCGTTATCAGCAGGATCTGCTCAGCTGCTGTGGAGCTTTTAACAATAAGATGTAGGCCACATTACCTCCCCCGCGACTATTCAGCGATAATAATAAGCAATGTTTACATAGCACCCGATGCTAATGCTAAAGTCGCTCAGGAAGAAATTCATGAGTTACTCACTTCGCTGCAGTGTAAATATCCTGAGGGGTTTTTCATTGTTTCCGGGGACTTCAATCACGTGGATTTACGTGCCATCCTTCCAACCTTCAATCAGCACGTTTTCACAGAAACACGAGGAAATAAGACATTAGACCAGGTCTACACGAATGTGAAGGGGGCGTACACGGCGAAGCCACGCCCACCGATCGGGGCTTCCGACCATCGCTCCCTGCTATTGGTCCCTAGACAGCTCCCCCCACTCAGACGTTCGATGCCAGAACAAAGAGTGATAACATCGTGGCGCCAAGATAGTTCCCCCATGCTGAGGGACTGCTTTGAAAACACAAACTGGTCTGTCTTCAAAGAGGCAGCTACGAATGGAAATTCAATTGACCTGGAGCTTTATGCTTCCTCTGTCCTGGGTTACATCAGTACATGTGCTGAAAATGTATCCATAAGAAAGTGTGTTAAATTTTACCCCAATCAAAAACCCTGGCTAAATAAAGATGTCCGCACCCTGCTGGCAGCCAGGGACACTGCATTCAAGTCTAAAGACACTGAGGAGTTGAGAAAGTGCAGGAGAGAACTGGATGATGGCATAAAGAAGGCCAAAGCCGCGTATGCACAGAGGATCGAGGGACAGTTCACCTCACATGATCCAAGGAGCATGTGGCAGGGCATCAAATGCTTAACAGACTACAAGGGCAAAAGCAAACAATGCCCCAGGGACCCATCCCTGCCTGATGCCCTCAATAAGTTTTATGCACGTTTTGATGATCCAAACAGACCAACTAGCACCAGACTCACCTCATCACCAGACGAGGAGCACCTCAAAGTGACCGCAGCAGAAGTGAGAGGCAGTCTCAGAAGGATCAACCCTCATAAAGCTACGGGTCCAGACAACATCCCAGGGAAAGTTCTGAAGGAATGTGCGGACCAGCTCTGTGAGGTGCTGGCTGACATCTTCACCACCTCACTTGCACTGGAGTCAGTTCCCACCTGCCTGAAGACCGCCACCATCATCCCAGTCCCAAAAAGCTCCACAGTGACTGGTCTGAATGACTATAGACCGGTGGCCCTCACCCCGATAGTCGCTAAATGTTTTGAGAAACTGGTCATGTCCCACATCAAGACAGCCGTCAACATCAACGAGGACCCTCATCAATATGCATATCGTGAGAACCGATCAACAGAGGACGCCATCTCCTCCGTGGTCCACACTGCTCTCACCCACCTGGATCAGAAGGACTCATACGTGCGTCTGCTCTTTGTGGACTTCACATCTGCCTTCAACACCATGATCCCCCAAACTCTGATAGACAAACTATCCACACTTGGACTAAGCCCCTCTATTTGTAACTGGGTCTTAGACTTCTTAACAGACAGACCACAGTCCGTGAAGATCCACAACTTCTCCTCCTCCACCATCACCCTCAGCACTGGCTCTCCTCAGGGATGTGTGCTGAGCCCTCTTCTGTTCACTCTGCTCACATATGATTGTATAGCCACACATCCAGGCTGTCATATTGTTAAGTTTGCAGATGATACAGCTGTGGTGGGATGCATCACAGATAATGATGAATCCAGCTACAGACAGGAGGTGGAACATCTGGAGAGCTGGTGCAAAGAGAACAACCTTCACATGAATGTGAAGAAGACGAAGGAGATGATTGTGGACTTCAGAAGGAACAAACACACCCACACCCCACTGTATATAGGTGGATCTGCGGTGGAGGTGGTCTCCAGCTACAAATACCTGGGTGTACACTTGAATGATAACCTCAGCTGGAGCAATAACACCACCAGCCTGATCAAGAAAGGTCATCAGAGACTCTACTTCCTCAGACGGCTGAGACGAGCCGGTCTGAGAAGCCCAGTCCTCACCTCGTTCTACAGGTGTGCAGTGGAGAGCGTCCTGTGCTCCAGCATCAACGTGTGGCATGGAGGCTGCACAGTTGCAGAGAGAAAAGCTCTGCAGAGAGTGGTGAAGGCTGCACAGAAGTCTGTGGGAGTCAGTCTCCCCACCATCACAGACATTTACACCTCCAGATGCAGAAAAAGAGCCACCTGCATCATGAAAGACCTCACTCACCCAGCACACTCACTCTTTGCACCACTCCCCTCGGGACGGAGGTTGAGGAGCATCAAATGTAGAACCACTAGACTGAGAAACAGCTTCTACCCTGAGGCTGTCAGACTCATGAATAAATAAATAATAAGAATAAACACTGCAAAATGTCACATCATACTGATACTGTACTGATCTGTTTCTTGTTGCTGCGTTCATCTGTGACCATCTGCTCATGTTCGTGCTGCTGTTTATAATGATGTTTTTCTACTACATTAGGGCTTAGTGTATTACTAGCTGATGTGATGTCTCTCTTAGTTAATCCTAGATGTTATTATTGTATTTCTCTTGCATTTGTTGTTGGATGTAACTGGGACCCTGTGTACATAATCTCGTTTTCAACACATGTACTACATGCGGTGCAAATGACAATAAATTCTCTCTGACTCTCTGACTCTCTCTCTCTAAATGGTCTCTGTCTAGTCCTGTAGGCTACACAATCATGGAGAAGACTGCTGACTTGACAGTTGTCCAAAAAACGACCATTGACACCTTGCACAAGGAGGGCAAGACACAAAAGGTCATTGCTAAAGAGACTGGCTGTTCACAGAGCTCTGTGTCAATCACATTAATAGAGAGGCGAAGGGAAAGAAACAATGTGGTAGGAAAAAAGTGTACAAGCAATAGGGATAACCACACCCTGGAGAGAACGGTGAACAAAACCCATTCCAAAATGTGGGGGAGATTCACAAAGAGTGGACTGCAGCTGGAGTCAGTGCTTCAAGAACCACCATGCACAGATGTATGCAAGACATGGGTTTCAGCTGTCACATTCATTGTGAGGAAGCTGAAACACCACATGCTTCAGGGTCAGCTGAAGACACCTTGTTACAAGTTCTGGAAGTTATAGTTCATTTAAAGGCAAAATATGGGAGCCAAGATGGTGTAGAGGCAGGGCAGCCAGCTTGGGGCCCAAAAGTCCCAGGTTCGATCCCCACTGCATACCCTGTGGTGCCCCTGGGCAGCACACCCCATCCCCAAAATGGCCCTCAACAGCTGCCCACTGCACCACCTGGTGGTGGATAGGTTAAATGCAGAGACTAATTTCACCATTTTATGGAAACATACAGTGATGACATTGTGTGACATTATTATAACATATATTTTTGTTGTGTGTTATATATTTATGCTCAACAGATCTTAAACTTCATTTATTTAGTTATTTTGGGAAACTGCACCTGCACTTTTGTTTTTGTGGTGGACTTTGTTGATCTATACTTTGTGAAGACTTTTTCAATCTAAATAACAGAAGGATCATTACTAAGGAGCACAAGCCAGTGTATCTCTTGTGCCGGTCCCAAGCCCGGGTAAATGGTGAGGGTTGTGTCAGGAAGGGCATCCGATGTAAAACACTTGCCAAAACCATAATGCAAGTTCATCAAAGTGAAACCATACCGGATCGGTCGAGGCCCGGGTTAACAACGTCCGCCACCGGTGCTGTTGACAAACAGGGTGCCGGCGGAAATTGTGCTACTGTTAGTTGAAGACCCAGAGGAGGGAAACGTGTCAGGAGACAGAGGGAGAAGAGGAAAGTGAAGAATGTAGGACTGAGGGTTGCAACTCTAAATGTGGGGACAATGACAGGCAAAGGTAGAGAGCTGGCTGACATGATGCAGAGAAGGAAGGTAGATGTTTTATGTGTCCAAGAGACCAAGTGGAAGGGCAGCAAGGCTCGCAGCATTGGAGCAGGGTTCAAACTGTTTTACCATGGTGTGGATAGAAAGAGAAATGGAGTAGGGGTGGTCCTGAAGGAGGAGTTGGCAAAGAATGTAGTAGAGGTGAAGAGAGTGTCAGATAGGGTGATGTGCCTGAAGGTAGAAGTAGAAGGTCTGATGCTAAACATAGTCAGTGGTTATGCTCCACAGGTTGGATGTGATGGGGAGGAGAAAGATACATTTTGGAAAGATTTGGATGAAGTGATAGAGAGTATTCCCAGGGAGGAAAGAGTGGTGATTGGAGCAGACCTGAATGGACATGTTGGTGAAGGAAACAGAGGGGATGAGGAAGTGATGGGTAGGTTTGGTGTCAAGGAAAGAAACCAGGAAGGACAGATGGTGGTGGATTTTGCCAAGAGAATGGAAATGGCTATAGTCAATACCTATTTCCAAAAGAGGGAGGAACATAGAGTGACCTATAAGAGTGGAGGAAGGAGTACACAGGTCGATTACATTCTGTGTAGAAGAGGAAACCTGAGAGAGATTGGAGACTGTAAGGTTGTAGCAGGGGAGAGCGTGGCCAGACAGCATCGGATGGTTGTGTGTAGAATGACTGTTGTTGCGAAGAAGAGAAAAAGAGTAAAATCAGAGAAGAAGACCAAATGGTGGAAGCTAAAGAAGGAAGAATGTTGTGAGAAATTCAGAGACGAGCTGTTAAAGGCTCTGGGTGGTAAGAAAGAGCTTCCAAGTGACTGGGCTACTACAGCAACAGTAATTAGAGAGACAGGTAGGAAGGTACTTGGTGTGTCATCTGGACAGAGAATGGATGATAAGGAAACCTGGTGGTGGAATAGTGAAGTGCAGGACGCCATTCAAAGAAAGAGATTAGCCAAGAAGAAATATGACAGTGAGAGGACTGAAGAGAGGAGACAGGAATATAAGGAGATGGGACGTAGAGCAAAGAGGGAGGTAGCTAAAGCAAAGCAGAGGGCGTACTGTCAGGGAGCCATCCCTACACGTACAATGAGTTATATGGGAGACTGGACACCAAAGAGGGCGAGAAGGACTTGTACCGATTGGCAAGTCAGAGGGATCCGGCTGGAAAGGATATGCAACACGTTAGCTTATTAAATAAAGGAATGGTTATGTTCTAACAAGTGAGGAGAGTGTGACAAGAAGATGGAAGGATTACTTTGAGGAGCTAATGAATGAAGAGAATGAAAGAGAAAGAAGAGTGGAGGTAATAGAAACTGTGGACCAGGAAGTGGGAAAGATTAGTGAGGGTGAGAAAATGCCTGAAGAATGGAGAAGAAGTGTGCTGGTTCCCATTTTTAAGAACAAGGGTGATGTACAGAGTTGTAGCAACTACAGGGGAATTAAGTTGATGAGCCACACGATGAAGATCTGGGAGAGAGTTGTGGAAGCAAGACTTAGACAAGAGGTGACTATCTGTGAGCAGCAGTATGGTTTCATGCCAAGAAAGAGCACCACAGATGCATCTTTGCTTTGAGGATGTTGATAGAGAAGTACAGAGAGGGTCAGAAAGAACTCCATTGTGTGTTTGTGGATTTAGAAAAAGCATATGACAGGGTGCCAAGAGAGGAGGTGTGGTATTGCATGAGGAAATCTGGAGTGGCAGAAAAGTATGTTAGACTGGTACAGGACATGTATGAGGACAGCAGGACATGTATGAAGACAGCAGGACATGTATGAGGACAGCAGGACATGTATGAAGACAGCAGGACATGTATGAAGACAGCAGGACATGTATGAAGACAGCAGGACATGTATGAAGACAGCAGGACATGTATGAGGACAGCAGGACAGTGGTGAGATGTGCTGTAGGAGTGACAGATAGCTTCAAGGTGGAGGTGGGAGTGCATCAAGGATCGGCTCTGAGCCCCTTCTTGTTTGCTCTGGTGATGGACCGACTAACAGATGAGGTCAGGCAGGAATCCCCATGGACTATGATGTTTGCAGATGACATTGTGATCTGTGGTGAGAACAGGGAACAGGTGGAAGAGAACTTGGAGAGGTGGAGGTATGCACTTGAAAGAAGAGGAATGAAAGTCAGCCGTAGTAAGACAGAGTACATGTGTGTGAATGAGAGGGAGGCCAGTGGAACAGTGAGGCTACAAGGGTCAGAGGTCACAAAGGTGCAGGACTTCAAGTACTTGGGGTCCACTGTCCAGGAAAATGGGGAATGTGGTAAAGAGGTGAAGAAGAGAGTCCAGGCAGGATGGAGTGGATGGAGAAAAGTTTCAGGAGTGATTTGTG
>JBBPBX010052396.1:0-18048 GCA_038048925.1 Garcialebias charrua
TTGGGATTCCCCCGGAGGAGCTGCTCCAAGTGGCTGGGGAGAGGGAAGTCTGGGCCTCCCTACTTAGGCTGCTACCCCCGCGACCCGACCCCGGATAAGCGGAAGAAGATGGATGGATAGATGGATGTTAGATATGCAGCTGCCAGGAAAAAGACAAAGATGAGAAATATGGATGCAGTTATAGAGAGGACATTCAACCTTTATTTAAACAGATAAGTCACATTGAGCCTCAAAGACTCATTTACAAGAGAGATCTGTTGGACAGACAATAAAATTGGTGAAAAATGACACAGGGTTTGGAAACAAAAAAAATTCCTAACACATTTTTGACCTCTGCTTGAAGGTCAAAAATGTGGAAATGAATTTTTTTTTGCACATAATGACGCCGACATCACGCGGGGAGGGGTGTCTGCCAGAGACGAATCAAGAGTCCTGAAATGATGACAGAATGTTTATTCAGCTGGGCTTCTCTGAAAGGTCTGTGGAATTCCTCAGTAGAATGGTTGGGAGGGTGAGAGCATCTGGTTTACAAAACTTCAGCAGGCGTGTTGAGATAAGACGGCCTCTCAAGGCCAGTCAGGGAGCCGAATGTCAGATAAACATGATTGTTTTGGGGACAGGCAGAACTTTAACGACATCTACCTTCAGTCTGTGTCGGTCCACTCGCTTCCAAAATGTCCAAATTAAAATGACCATACCAATGGAACGTGCCTGAGAAAATCCCCGAGATCTAATCCATTCAGCCAAAAGTCTGGGTTCTCGAGACATGAACCAAGCCATCATGTAAGGCAGGCAGCCTGACCAGGTCCAGATTTGCTGCCGACGTCTTCCTTTTGTGTTGATAGACCAGGAACCAGCCAAATCCAAAAAGCAGGAACCAGTTATCATAAATCCAATTAAATATGTGTCCTTAAGATCCACAGATGACAGCAGAGATAGACACGTCATCAAGTCTTCCAAGTCGATGAGATATCCAGCTGTGTGCATGCCAACAAGGCAAATCGGCTCACCTACAGCCTGTCTTCTTTTTGAAGAAATGTTATCAGTTGTGTTGAGGGACCAACTGACCAAATTGAAGTCCATAGTTATGATTCGGAAGATTTTGTAGAAGAGAGGCTCTCAGACAGTTTCACAGACAAGACAAAGCAAAAGCAAAGCGGAGACCGAGAGCAGACGTCCACCCTTGGGAAGAGCAAGTGTTGAATGATGGAAGTAGTTGGAGTGAGGACAGAGGATGACTCGCTGTGGAGACCCTGAAGAGGGAAAAGATGAAAGAAGAAGAAGAAAGAAGGTTAAAGACAAAAAATAAAACAATTCAAATTTATAAATGCATCCACTTATTATCCTTAACTCTCTGTATATATTTTATTTTTTCAATAATTTGTTTCATTATATTTTATTACAAAGTAAATCATCTAAAAATGTCCCTTAGTAAATTCCAAACTTACAGCTACTGTTCTAATAAATCACAATACTCACAAATACTGTACAAACATTTCAGTAGACTGTTTTTCTGATGCACATTAGCTCAAGTCAGAATGCTGACCTGCAAGCTACAACTTTTCCTTCGTTCCAAAACACTTCAAACAAACACGAACGGATTGTTCATCAACTTTTAGACATAGTCCTTCTGCATAGAGCATACAGTTTAAAACAAAGTCTAGAAGATCATTCTGACATGTTCTCTTAACTTTGGCATATTTAAAATATACCAGCTTAGTAAATCATACACATACTAAGAATATACTGTTGATTAATTCTGAATTAACACAAATTAAAGAGAATCTTCTCATTTGTGTCTCTTAATTCAAAATAAATGTAACAAAATAGTGTCCAATTGTCTCCTTCAGAGCTCAAGAAAAGTGTAACACTCAGAGTTTCAGAGAGATGTGAAGAGGTTTAAATCCAGTAACGGACATGAGGGTGCTGTGTCACTACAGTCCCCCTTTTTGGAAGTCATCGCCTGTCCTTGGAGATGAGTTCCAACACGAAAGGATACCACCGAATGTCTCTGACCCCTATGTAATCTAGCAAGTGGAGAAAAAAAATCAAAAGTATACTCCCATAATGGTTTTGGAAATTCCATACTGTTCGTAGGTAATCCCATTGCGGCAAGCTTTCAATCCTTTGGAAAACATAGTCTGTTAACCCTTGGAAAACTGAGTCTGTGATCCCTTGGAAACAAAGTCTTATAATCCACAGCGGTAATTCCACAACGATTGGGGTTATTGATTTCATCAGCAACAAATGGTTTTTTAATCAGCATGTAGAAGGGATCCCTCGATTGACGCAGAGGAGGCGGCCCTTGGATGAGGGTTGAAGACCAACGTTGGAGTAGCAGGTCCCCACATCGAAGGTTGCGGGCTGGATGGCTTCCAGTAGGTGCCACCCTGGTTCTATGTGTCATGCGCGTATGTGGTTTTAGGTGGGCTTATGACTGGGATTTTACATTAGGCCCTACCTATATGCACCTGGTATGTAAGCTATCATGGATTAGATCAGCTACAATTACCAATTAAGGGGTGGATCAATGCTGTAAAAATCAGATATAGGGATCTATACCTATAGAAGTTTTTGGAGGGCTTCTGTAACGAAGGCCTCTTCTTTCAAACTATTCCTCCATTCATTACTTAGTTTAGATTAAACTAAAATAGAAAAATGAAATATAGTTTGGTCTAAATGTCTGTTGTCTTTTAGACGAGTGACGTAGGATTTGGTATTCCTATAAATTTTGAAGTCTATGGCGAGACTCATCAAAATGAATAGATCTAGAATAGAAACGATCGAATCGGTTCTACCTAAATGATTGGGAGATCAGTGTAGATTATAGTACCTTAAGTAGTATTAATCTACAATGACTCTTCAAAGATTGAGATCTTTAACAAAATGAACAGCATGTTGGCATAGTTAAATCCATTTAAGTCTTCAACTAACATTAATCAAAACCTCTTTTGGCTGGGAGTGTTCAGAAAACAATAACAACTTCAATAACAACAAAAGTAGCAATTAAGCAACTAGAAAACAACGTTTCACTACATCAAACTCACTCTGGTCGTCAGATTCCAACGTGTCACACACAAGAAAAACAGTTCTTAGCTTTATAACCGATGTCAATTAAATCCTGCAGATTTAAACGGTTGTTAAGGTTAGTTTTTTGTTGTGGGTTTTATGCTTAGCGTTTCTAAGTTCTAGTTGGAACGGTTTCTTTTCGCAACTAGTATAGTTTAAACTGTTTAGTTTATTTACTATCTTGTGCTTGGACGACCTTATTTTCCCATGAAGTCTTTGAGTTTGCGAGAACTTTGTCGTTTGTGGGGTTATTGAAATCTTTGTCCTTGACATGGGCATGACCTAACATCACCCCCCTGTGGTCATGGGGGACCACGCACACAGGTGAGGACGTCCGTCCATGGGCACGAGTTAGGATGCCATTGTTTAGTTTAAGCTGTTTGCGCAGTTTATCGGGAACCTTGTACAGGAACCTTATAGGTTTCGGCCAACGTATCTCTGTACGTTTACCTCTTTCTGCGTAATTCAGGTGTGTCACAACTGTCGGCGCAGTCGCAAGCGTGTCTGACTGGTCAGACTGCGACGGGTCACTGTCGTTGTGGTGTGTGTCTTCCCACTTCATGACTGAAGAGGCGCTCTTTGAGTCTGTAAGAACTATGTCATTTCTGAGTAGTTCTAGATTCAAATGCTCTTGAACCAAGGTTTCATCGAAAGCTGGCTGATAGCCAAATTACCTGTCCCAGAGGACAGTAAAGCGTCCTCGGCGTGGGATCCTTGGATCTCCACACCTTCTTCTACCTGTGGTAGGTAGTGCTCAGTGAGTGCTGAAGGTGTCAGCTCACAAAGGAGGTTCTCGTTTTGGGCCGGAGTCTGGTCCAATTGTTGAGTCTCCTCTGTCTCACCTGTATCTGAAGGTTCACTTACCGGGCTTGTGCTCTCGGTTGGGGATTCCCTTGTGACTTCTGCGGTACCTGCTGTCAGACAGTCAGTGTCCTGACCTTGGGGAGGCACCTCAATCTGCAGTGGATTGCTCACTGTGGCCCACATTGTCTGATCGCCATAATTTATAATCGCGTCGAAGCGATTTATAAAATCTTGGCCAACCACAAATGGGAATGAGTCCAGTTCAGGCACATATACCAGGTGGTATAGTGATATTTTGCCAATCTGCATGTGAACCATGGCTATAGCTGTCAGGGATGTTCCCGTTTCTGTGAGGCCCCGCGGTTCAATAGCACATTTCCCGAAGGGTATTTGCCTGTTAACACCGTTAGCGGCGGTCCTTAGCTCCTCAAACAGTTCGGCTGACATGATAGACACGTCTGAACTGCAATCCAGGAGTGCTTCTTGCGCGAGGACCCCTTCCATTGTGATTGGCAGGTAAGCTTTCTTAGCCATCCCCCTTTTGATAAGGTTACACAGAAACCGTCTAGGTTTTTTCACACGTTTCTGTTCACGTGTGACTCTGTCTATGCAATCTTTGTTGCTGTCAGCATCTTTGGCAATGTTGACGTTGTTGTCGTCAACTGCGTGCTCTGAGTCTTTGTAAAAGACAGTGCTGCACATCGATTCACCAGGTTGGACAATGTTGTTTGTGTTATGAACAATGATAACACCACTCAATGTTCCCTGTCGTTCAGTCTCTGTAACACTTTTTTTTTCATTCATTCAACCTTTATTTAGTCAGGTAAATCTTTTGAACCTCATGGGCTCATTTACGAAAGCGACCTGCTAAAACTAAAGAACAATGAACAGCAATGGTAGAATTTCCTTAAACAATAAACAATAAACAAACAATAAACAATAGAAAACAAAAGAGAGAAAAAATATATATATATATATATATATATATATATATATATATATATATATATATATATATATATATATATATATATACATATATAGATGGATTCAAAATGGCGCCTGTGAGCATGGCCTGCCGCTTGTCTCTGCGTATTATTTGTTTGTTGCTGATTATGCTGCTTTTTTCTACTTATGTCAACTCCTTAGTGGTGTATGATCGCCAAACTCTACTGGAAATAGGACTTTCTGTGAGAAATCTGTCTAATTGGAACTTCACCAGACACGGAACTTTGCCCCCACTGCTGTCGGGGATCCCAGCTCACCTGTACTGGGTTTGGACTCAACCGCGCCGGCAAAAACGCGTGCGTCGCCGCGGCAAGCGCGGCGGTCAGCTGGTGAGATTAAAAGCTGCGCTGAGACGCTTTTCTCCAGCTTCTTCAGAAAAGTTTGGATCGGTGCCCCGCCTCTCTTTTCCGCTGCGTGTGCTGGACCCCCCTGAAGCCTGGCTGGTACCTGTTGGCGGCGGCCATGATGGAGCGATTCAACCGCACGCGCCCCGTTTTCCTCGTCCCTGCAGACGACGGCGCACGCTCCAAAACCTGCAGCCTCTGTGTCGGGACGCGCGGATGTTGGATGAGGACGCAGAACAGCCACTTGCTGCCAGGATGGGCCTGATTAATGCCAGATCGCTGACAAATAAAACTTTTATCATCAAGGATTTCTTTTTATCTCAAGGATTGGACTTCTTATTCATAACAGAGTCATGGACAGGTGGACCAGGTGAGTCCAGCGTTTTGATGGAACTTTTACCACAGGACTGCAGCTATTTTAATTCACCACGGATGTCTGGTCGAGGAGGAGGAATAGTGACTGTTTTTAAAAGTTGTTTTGAATGTAAACAGCTGCCTCCAGCTTCATTCAGCAGCTTTGAGCACAGCCTGTTTGAACTTGGCTCGTCCCACATTACGCTCTGTGTGGCTGTTTATCGTCCTCCCAAATACAATAAGGATTTTATAAACGAGTTCTCAGACCTTTTGGCTGAAATTATGCCAAAATATGACAGAATTCTTTTGTTAGGGGATTTCAATATATCTGTGTGTTGTCCTGATTTACCCATGGCTCAGTCCTTTTTAAACATCATTGACTCTTTTAATCTTGTGCAATCTGTGACTTTTTCTACACATGAGCGTGGACACACCCTGGACCTGGTTTTATCGTGTGGTTTACCTGTTTTTAATGTAGTGAGTAGTGACCCTGTATTTTCAGACCACAGGCCTGTTTTATTTGAGACTAACTTGTCCTGCACTAAAGCTAAACCCCGTGCTGCAGCTCGACTCTGTCGTGTTCTGAACTCTTCCACTGCTGGTCACTTTTCATCTGCTTTTAATCAAAACTGTACCATCCCAGAGACCAACAACACCGAGGCCCTCAGCTCATGGTTTCACTCCACCTGCAAAACGGTTCTGGACGCTGTGTGTCCGTTAAAAATCAAATCTCCTAAAATCAAGTGTGAACCGTGGT
Organism: Garcialebias charrua; assembly: GCA_038048925.1. Lineage (NCBI taxonomy): Eukaryota > Metazoa > Chordata > Actinopteri > Cyprinodontiformes > Rivulidae > Garcialebias > Garcialebias charrua. Next base: position 6,337 of record JBBPBX010052396.1, read on the forward strand.
TGGACGAAAACACCAGGGCAGCCAGGAGAGAGTGTCGCAGAGCTGAGCGCAGGTGGAAATCGAACAAATTACAGGTGTTGTTTCAAATATTAAAGGACTGCTGGCGTCACTATCAAAAAACTGTGAAAGATGCCAAAAGAAAATACCTGTCAAATGTGATTGCATCAAACAGTCACAGTCCTCATGTTCTGTTTAAAGTTATTGGTTCTGTTCTCAACGCACCACAAACTAACTGTATTGAACCTTCACCTGCTGCATGTGAAAACTTTCTAAACTTCTTTGTTGAGAAAGTCAATTCCACCAGAGCCCAGATCTCACCTTCTGCTCATGACCCCTCAGTCTCTGTGCCCTGCGCGGCTGTTTTTGACAGCTTTGAACCTGTGACTCTGTCGTCTCTGCAGGAGGTGGTCAGTCACTTGAAGCCAACAGGTTCACCAAGTGATGCTGTTCCTCCTCGTTTACTCAAAGAGGTTTTCATCACTGTAGGTCCTTCAGTCCTGGCTCTTCTGAACAGCAGTCTGTCCTCTGGTGTGGTCCCTGGACATTTTAAACATGCAGATGTCCAGCCTCTCATTAAGAAACCCACTCTTGACCCCTCTGTTCTTGCTAACTACAGGCCCATCTCCAAACTGCCATTTCTTTCAAAAATGCTCGAGAAGGTTGTGTACAACCAACTATCAGCATATTTGGAAGAACAGAACATTCTCGAGGTTTTACAGTCTGGTTTTAAAGCTCTGCACAGTACAGAATCTGCTCTTTTAAAGGTTTTTAACGACATATTTTTAGCAACGGACTCTGGTGACAGTGTTGTCCTCCTGCTTTTAGATTTATCATCTGCTTTTGACACCGTGGACCATAACATCTTACTATGTCGTTTGAAACAATGGGGGGGTGTCAGCGGTGCAGCACTGAACTGGTTTAGGTCCTACTTAGCCGACCGTACTTTCTGTGTCCGCCTTGGTGACCATGAGTCCTCCTCTGCTCCTCTTCTGTGTGGGGTTCCTCAGGGCTCAGTCTTAGGCCCCCTCCTCTTCACACTATACCTGCTCCCTCTTGGCTCCATTCTTAGAAAATATGGGATCTCCTTTCATTGTTATGCGGATGATACGCAGATTTATGTCCCGCTTCAGAAAAAGGACTCCAACTCTCTGGCCCCTCTGTTTTCATGTCTGGAGGACATCAAAGCCTGGATGGCTGTGAACTTTTTAAAGTTTAATGAGGGGAAGACTGAGGTGATGGTTTTTGGAAGCTCAACTGAGACTCCCAAGGTCAATGTTGGTTCCTTGGCTCAATACATCAGACCTATTGTTACAAACCTGGGGGTCAAGATCGATGCAGGACTAAAATTTGAAAACCACATCAGAGCAGTTGTTAAAACTAGTTTTTTCCACCTGAGGCAGCTGGCTAAGGTGAAGCCAATTCTTTCCAAGCAGCATTTTGAAACAGTAGTTCACGCCTTTGTGACCACACGGCTGGACTACTGTAATGCACTCTATATAGGAATCAGTGATTCGTGTATCTCTCAGCTTCAGAGGGTACAGAACGCCGCTGCACGACTTTTAACTGGCACACGAAAGTTTGATCACATTACTCCTGTTTTAACCTCCCTGCACTGGCTGCCCGTACATTACAGGATTCATTTTAAAGTTCTTTTATTTGCTTTTAAAGCGCAAAATGGTCTTGCCCCGCCCTATCTGTCCGAGTTGCTGCAGCCATACGCACCCTCTCGATCCCTCAGGTCATGTGATCAGCTGCTCCTGAGTGTCCCAAAGACAAAACGCAAGCTCAGAGGAGACCGTGCTTTTGCTGTGGCAGCTCCTAAACTGTGGAACAACCTTCCCTTGAACATCAGACAGGCCTCTTCCCTGTCTGTTTTTAAATCTCTTCTTAAAACCCATCTCTTCTCCCTGGCCTATGACACCATCTGCGATGTTGACTTTTAATAATTTTAGTCGCTTGTTTTATCTGAGTGTATGATTCCTCAACTTTTATTATGTGACTTTTATTTATTTTAATTATTTTATTACCTGATTGTGATTGTTTTGTTGTGTGTACAGCACTTTGGTCCTGTAGGTGTTTAAAGTGCTCTATAAATAAAGCTGGTATGGTATGGTATTATATATATATAGATATATATATAGATATATAGATAGATATATATATATATATATATATATATACATATATATATATATATATATATATATATATATATGTAGTGATACACCTAGCCTCTGTTATTTTAGGCTTGACCTTCAAGTACACCTCTCTGCATCTCTCTGAAACTCTCAGTGTTACACCTTCTTGAAGCCTTCAAGGAGACGAGTAAACACTATTTTGGTTAACAATTATTATGAATTAATGGACACTAATTAATCAGATTGAACTTTCTCTTTAATGTGTGTTAATTCAGAATTGATCTACAGTATATTTTTGTCATTTTTAATGATGATCTGTTACTTGCATGACTGTGACCTTCTGCTGGTTTTATTTCTGCAAAAGCAAGCAGACTCTGTCGCTAAGGCAGAAGTCAGGGTAAGAGCTGTTCTCTTCCTTCTCTTGTTTTGTCTTCAAGCTAGACTCAACAGGACAGTCCACCTGGTCGTTTATGTAAACAGTTTTCCTGTTGTCCGTCAAGAGTCTTTCTGCCTATGGAATTAAACTTCCATCTTTTATTTTGTTAAAACCAGCCAATAGTTATTAAGGAGGTGGGTCAGATCCCGCCTCCCTATAAATGGGCACTTCCTGCATTTGTTTTTAGAGTTTCGAGGAGAACGAACTGACAACTTGCTTCCCTCTGGAAAGCTGGAGACGGCCCGGTCATGTGTCAACGACCCACGTCTCAGCTGGGATCATAGTAAAGCCTTACTTTGATCCATTCACTCCTTTCTGAAGAATTTGTTTTCTGAAGTTTTACTTTGAAAGTTCAACCAGTGCGATTGGAGTCTGTTCCTGCCGGTGAAAGCGTGCTCCCGCTCGTCTGACCCAGTCATACACGCACGAAGTCATCTGGACGCTCACTGGACAACACAGTCCGTTAGTGTCCACAAACTTCTCAGTCCTCACCTCGCAAGACGTCTCGTCACCAGGTAAAGAGGCGTTGTTTGTATGCTGCACGTGTCGGAAGTACAGCTAAGATCCGTATGGGAAAGCTTGCCACCCTGGTTGGTTCAAAGTAAACAACTTTAGTTAACTTAGCTCCAGTACTCCTTCCTCCTATTTCTTATTTTTCATAAGCATTTAATCTGTCAAGTAATGTGCCAACAGAAAGGTCCAACTGTCTGTTTGTTTTTAATTTGAATTCTTGTCAACGTAGTTATTAAATCAGAGCTAATATCGATACAAATGTTTAATGTAATTTTGTGATAGTTTCAATAAAAGGTCTATTTTTTTGGTAGACCAATATAAATTGAAGTCTCCTGTGAAGTTACATTTCTGGCTAATCACAGTAAAAACAATTTAGTATCGGAAAAAGGAAGAACTCGCGCATTGGTGGCAGTTTGTGCAGTTAAACTCTGCTCATAAACTGCGCATCTACAATAATGCCAGACTCAGTAAGTGTTTAAATACCTTACAACCGCATTATTCTATTACAATTGGTGGCTCGTCCGAGTTCCTGGAACGTTTATTAAGTTGTTTTGTGTAGCTTGATGTTACGGTGTTTGTTGGCATTAGTTTGCATCCTGGTTTTGGGCTTATAAGAATAGTTCTGGCTGGTGGAGTGTCCGGGAGTTGCTGATCGTGGCATTGTCTGGATTATTTCCCGATAGAATTATTGTTTATTTCACATTTCAACGTCTGTTTGAAGCTGCTGAGTGATGAATGTTTTGTCTGTGCTTGTGAGACGTTCATACGTGTCGCGAGGCTGCATGCATTTTTCCATTTTGTGACCGCCGTGTCACGGCTCTGCTTCATTTTCTTACATCTGCGATTTGCTGTGGAAGCTGTGTCACACATTTGCTGCTCCATTTTTACCTAATCTGTTACAACGTGTTGTTAGCCGAGGTTCGGGAAAAACCCACTCCGCTTTGGGCCGGACTGTGATCCGGTTCCGTTTGACGTAAAGTCCGTTGTTGTACACAGTTAGCGTGCTGCCTCTCCTGGGGGCGTGGGAGTTAGCCTGGATGTGTTGAGCTCATTTACAGAATTTTCTGCGGTGTAAAAATACGTTTATTTTGTGAAAGAGTGCCAGAACCCTTTGGGTCGAGCTAACGTTAGCGGTACCGAGACAAGATGGCTGCTTAAAGCGCTGTGTTTGGTCCATTGTGTGTTGTGTTCAAGAACGTTGGTTTCTGTAGACTCTGGTTGTCAGATTCATTTTTGCACACATTTCTGACGGTTTATCAGTGTTGTTTCAGTTCTATGCACGTGGTATCGTCGAAGACTGGCTTTACCGCGGTGTTTTGCGATATTTATGACTGTTTTAGAACGTTGAAAAGTCCGTTCCACGCTTTTGTTCGACCGACCGCAGGTCCGTGAACACACCGCTCGAACGGCACGTCGCACGTGGGCGGCGTTAGGTTTGGAAGACACAATTTCCCATGAACACTTGGGTTTTAGAACTACAGTTCTGTCTTCGCTGTGATTGGTCGATTACGCTGTAAGTGTTGACGCTTGCGCAGTGGGTGAAGCCCGCTCCTCGTCAACTTTCACTTCACAGCTGCTTGTCCCAGACGAGTTTCCGTGCTTGTTTGTCCATTACTGTCATTGAAAAGACTGTTTAAACGCGGTGTTTTTGAGATTTTAATGGGTGGATTGAGTCGGTTGCTCTGAGACTGCCGATCGCCATGTGACCAGGTCACGTGACACCGATTTTGCCGGTTTTATGAGGACCGACCTTATTTCTTTTAAACGCAGTTTAAAAGGTTTCACAGTTCAACCGATTTTGCTCACATGATTTCGTTTTTGTGAGCCTGGGGCTCTGAAGCTGTACCACGTAACGCTTTGGGTCTGTCTGCTTGATGCTTTTCATCCGTGTTAGATGTCTGTGGGCTAAAAGCTGCAGCTTCGCTCACGGGTGATAACAGCGCCTCTATAGCGGTCAGATAGAGAAATTACAGTCGCTGTGATAAACTCACTTCCAGCGCTGTGCCCCCTGCTGGTTACATTAGAAGACGCAGTCTTCCTGTAATGTGTACATGTTGAATGTTCCTGTTTTAAACGGGAAACATTTTGAGAATATTGTACACACAGCACCCTCTCATTTGATTTTCACGTATAATCAAATGTTGATGGCAGAACAGTTACACAGATTTAATAGAGACTTGTCTGTTTTTGATAAGCCTTGACACTTTTATCATCAATTCTGTGCAAAACTACCTCTCTGTCCCTGTGTTTGTAAACTGCAAGTTTAAAATAACACACAGGAAGCATCGTTTGTCTTGGTTTTTCACAAAAAATCTCACAACGACAGCCGTTTTTGTTTGACCTTGTCACAGGTCGACAAATTATTATACATCACTGATTTTTATTTCATTTAACATCTTGGATGTTTTCTGAGCAGCTCATACACTTTGCATATTTGCAAGCTGCGATATGAGACCCACTTTACTTGATTTTTCGCAGAAAATCAGTACAAAGATGGACGTTCAAACAGGTGAACCACCTGAGGGGGCCTCCTCTCCTATCTATCCTAGATGGATGGATGGGGGCCTTGGGATTCCTGCCCGTGCTTCCCGCAAAGTGGGGGAATCTGCTTCATCGTATGCTAATTACTTGGCTGCACGGAACGTCCGTCAGGATAAGTGGGAAAATCCCCTGTCATTCTACGACAGGCTAATCTCGGTCTACTCCGGGGGCAAAACTGTCCCTGGATTAGAGGAAAATATGGAGTTTAAACGTCTTTTCATTATGAATCTTATGCCTTTTCAAATGAAATGTGTTCATTTCAGGTTGATTGCAAAAAAGATTCCATGGAAGTGATAAGACAATATGCTACGTCAGTTTTTGAGGCCGAAATACAACCTAGGATACCATCAGAGGTTTGTACAGGTCAAAAGGTCACATCCCACTCGCAGACATTAGAAGAGGTTCCCTCTCCTTCAAAGTGCGAGAGGGCACAGGTTTTTCATGATAACAAACAACAGATCAGTTCCAGCTGGAACAATGACTCTGACCGGTTCACAAGGAGTATTGCTCCTCTTTCGCCTCAGGTTGAAAACCCTGTGATGAGCGAGGAACCACATAAGGCAGGCGTTCGCTCTCTAGATGAACCAAGATGGTTCAGATCGAACCAAAAGAGTTCTCAACTAGGCCTCACAGTGGGTGAACTTCGAGAGAAGTTGATGTCTGGGAACCGTGACCCTTTGAAAAGTGGTCTGTCCCGACATGTACCCCCGAGAAGCGGCCCTCCTGCCCCTGCCCCTCGGACTGCACAGTTCGAGACATGCAATGAGTCACACATGCTCCAGATTATGGAAACGGCGCCTCCGCGCGAGGACGTGACTGAGGTTGTGAGTTGTTTGTCAAATGATTTGAATGTTACAGTGGTTGACCAAGCTGACACAACGTGTGACGTTGTCCTTGATGATAACACAAACAACGTTGTTCATCCTGATGAAGCGACGCGCAGCACTGGCTTTTGCAACAACTCAGTGCACACAGTTGACAACAACAACGTCAACACTGACATAAAGGCTGACGGCAAACAAATTGCTGATGATCAGCGTCCTGAAAGTCCAGATGCTGACAGCAAACAAATTGCTGAAAATCCACATCCTGAAGGTCATGAGGCAGACGACCTTCATGATGCTGACGGCGACGACAATTACACAGACAGAGTCACACGTACACAGGAACGTGTGGAAAAGCCTGAACGGTTTCTGTGTAACTTTATAAGAAGGGGGATAGCTAAAAGAGCTTACCTGCCACTCACATTGGAAGGGGTCCTCGCGCAAGAAGCGCTCCTGGTTAGCGGCTCAGACGTGTCTACCATGTCAGCCGAACTGTTTGAGGAGCTAAGGACCGCCGCTAACGATGTTGACAGGCAAATACCCTTTGTGAAATACACTTATGGTGAGCAACAGGGCCTCGCAAAGACGAGAACAACCCTAATAGCCATGGTTCACATGCAGATTGGCGAGATGTCACTATACCACCCGGTATATGTGTCTGAACTTGACTCACTCCGGGCTCCATTTGTGGTTGGCCAAGATTTTATAAATCGCTTTGAAGCGATTATAAATTATGGCAATCAGACAATGTGGGCCACAGTGAGCAGTCCACTGCCATTCGTGGTACCTCCCCAAGGTCAGGACACTGACTGTCTAACAGCAGGTACCGCTGAGGTAAAAAAGGATTCCCCAACCGAGACCACAAACCCGGTAAGTGATCCTTCATGTACAGGTGAGACAGAGGAGACTCTACAGGTGGACCAGACTCTGGCCCAACATGGGAACCTCCTCTGCGAGCTGACACCTTCAGCACTCGCTGACCACTACCTACCACCGGTAGAAGAAGGTGTGGAGATCCAAGAGTCCCACACCGATGACGCTGTACTGTCCTGTGGGGCAGGTAATTCGGCAAACAGCCAAGCTTTCAGTGAAGTCTTGGTTCAAGGACATCTGAGCCCACAAGGTGACAGTCTACAACACGCTGACAGTCACTTGGACTTCATTGTTACAAATTTTGAGGACCCCTCCTCAAACAAAAGGGGGGCAAACTCACACTTCCTACCACAGGTAGAGGACGGTGTAGAGATCCGAGGATCACACACCGAGAACGCTGTGCTGTCCTCTGGGACAGGTAATTCAGTTATCATCCAAGCTTTCAATGAAACCTTGGTTCAAGAGCATTTGAATCTAGAACTACTCAGCAATGACATAGTTCTTACAGACTCAAAGAGCACCTCTTCATTCATGAAGTGGGAAGACATACATCACAACGACAGAGACACGCCTGCGACGGCGCCGACAGTTGTGACACACCTGCATTACGCAGAAAGAGGTAAACGTACAGAGGTACGTTGGCCGAGACCTATAAGGTTCCTGTACAAGGTTCCCCATAAACTGCGCGAACAGCTTAAACTAAACAATGGCATCCTAACTCGTGCCCATGGACGGACGTCCACACCCGTGCGCGTGGTCCCTCATGACCACAGGGGGGTGATGTTAGGTCATGCCCATGTCAAGGACAAAGATTTCAATAACCCCACAAACGACAAAGATCTCGCAAACTCAAAGACTTCATGGGAAAAGAAGGTCGTCCAAGCACAGGATAGTAAATAAACTAAACAGTTTAAACTATACTAGTTGCGAAAAGAAACCGTTCCAACTAGAACTTAGAAACGCTAAGCATAAAACCCACAACAAAAAACTAACCTTAACAACCGTTTAAATCTGCAGGATTTAATTGACATCGGTTATAAAGCTAAGAACTGTTTTTCTTGTGTGTGACACGTTGGAATCTGACGACCAGAGTGAGTTTGACGTAGTGAAACGTTGTTTTTAGTTGCTTAATTGCTACTTTTGTGTTATTGAAGTTGTTATTGTTTTCTGAACACTCCCAGCCAAAAGAGGTTTTGATTGTTGATTAGTTGAAGACTTAAATGGATTTTAACTATGCCAACATGCTGTTCATTTTGTTAAAGATCTCAATCTTTGAAGAGTCATTGTAGATCAATACTACTTAAGGTACTATAATCTACACTGACCTCCCAATCATTTAGGTAGAACCGATTCGATCGTTTCTATTCTAGATCTATTCATTTTGATGAGTCTCGCCATAGACTTCAAAATTTATAGGGAATACCAAATCTTGCGTCGTTCGTCTAAAAGACAACAGACATTTAGACCAAACTAGTTTCATTTTTTTTATTTTAGTTTAACCTAAACTAAATAATGAATGGAGGAATAGTTTGAATGAAGAGGCCTTCGTTACAGAAGCCCTCCACATTTCTATAGGTATAGATCCCTATTTCTGATTTTTACAGCATTGATCCACCCCTTAATTGGTAATTGTAGCTGATCTAATCCATGATAGCTTACATACCAGGTGCATATAGGTAAGGCTTAATGTAGAATCCCTATCATAAGCCCACCTAAAACCACATAATTGCATGACACATTGAACCAGGGTGGCACCGACTGGAAGCCATCCAGCCTGCAACCTTCGATGTGGGGACCTGCTGATCCAACGTTGGTCTTCAACCTTCATCCAAGGCCCGCCTCCTCTGCTTCAATCGAGGGATCCCCTCTACATGCTGATTAAAACCATTCTTGCTGATGAAATCAATAACCCCCATCGTTGTGGATTTACCGTTGTGGATTATAAGACTTTGTTTCCAAGGGATCACAGACTCAGTTTTCCATGGGTTAACAGACTATGTTTCCAAAGGATTAAAAGCTTGCCGCAAAGGGATTACCTACGAACAGTATGGAATTTCCAAAAACATTATGGGAGTATAATTTTGAACTTTTTTTGATTTTTTTTTCCACTTGCTGGATTACATAGAGGTCAGAGACATTCGGTGGTATCCTTTCGTGTTGGAACTCATCTCCAAGGACAGGCGATGACTTCCAAAAAGGGGGACTGTAGTGATACACCTCGTCTTTGATATTTTAGGGTTCACACCTCTCTGAAACTCTCAGTGTTACACTTGCTTGGAGCTCAAGGAGACAAGTGGACACTATATTTTGTTACAATTATTATGAATTAATGGACACTAATTAATCAGATTGAACTTTCTCTTTAATGTGTGTTAATTCAGAATTGATCAAACAGTATTTTTGTCATTTCAATGATGATTTTACTAAGCTGGTATATTTTAAATATGACAAAGTTAAGAGAACATCTCAGAATGATCGTGCTTTGAACTGTCTGCTCTAGGCAGAATAAGTGTCTAAAGTTGAAGGAACAATCCTTCGTATTTGTTTGAACTGTTTTTGTTTCGAAGGAAAAGTGCTAGACATAGCTTGCTTTCGGTCTCCCGTCCTTTCTAAAAACAATGAATCTGTTCTCAAAACAAAGTACTGACTTGTTCACAAGCACCTGCATCCTCTCACGTATGTTTTCTATGTTTTGTCTACCCTATCATCTGTCACTCAAACTCACTCACTTGCAAAGTCACTCCTTCTCTAGTGATGGACAGCCAATCAGCAGGAAGTATGTGACTAAGTCACACCCCCTTCTTAAAGGGCACTTCCTGCATTTTTGGCTTTAGAGTTTCGAGGAGAACGAACTGACAACTTGCTTCCCTCTGGAAAGCTGGAGACGGCCCGGTCATGTGTCAACGACCCACGTCTCAGCTGGGATCATAGTAAAGCCTTACTTTGATCCATTCACTCCTTTCTGAAGAATTTGTTTTCTGAAGTTTTACTTTGAAAGTTCAACCAGTGCGATTGGAGTCTGTTCCTGCCGGTGAAAGCGTGCTCCCGCTCGTCTGACCCAGTCATACACGCACGAAGTCATCTGGACGCTCACTGGACAACACAGTCCGTTAGTGTCCACAAACTTCTCAGTCCTCACCTCGCAAGACGTCTCGTCACCAGGTAAAGAGGCGTTGTTTGTATGCTGCACGTGTCGGAAGTACAGCTAAGATCCGTATGGGAAAGCTTGCCACCCTGGTTGGTTCAAAGTAAACAACTTTAGTTAACTTAGCTCCAGTACTCCTTCCTCCTATTTCTTATTTTTCATAAGCATTTAATCTGTCAAGTAATGTGCCAACAGAAAGGTCCAACTGTCTGTTTGTTTTTAATTTGAATTCTTGTCAACGTAGTTATTAAATCAGAGCTAATATCGATACAAATGTTTAATGTAATTTTTGTGATAGTTTCAATAAAAGGTCTATTTTTTTGGTAGACCAATATAAATTGAAGTCTCCTGTGAAGTTACATTTCTGGCTAATCACAGTAAAAACAATTTAGTATCGGAAAAAGGAAGAACTCGCGCATTGGTGGCAGTTTGTGCAGTTAAACTCTGCTCATAAACTGCGCATCTACAATAATGCCAGACTCAGTAAGTGTTTAAATACCTTACAACCGCATTATTCAATTACAATATATATGTCTGGGGTCAAAATTTTTCACTCTAACGTAATGGCTGCTCAGTGTAGGTGATGATGATTATCCGATCAGTCGCATTCGACTTTCGGTCATTTTATGAATCTTCGTACTCCACGCCTTCCTGTCTTTCACCAATTCTTTTCAATTCCACAATTGGCATATTCATTGTTGTTGTGATTGTGTCAAGCCATGTTGTTCTTTGGCGGCCTTGTCTTCTTTTTCCACTGACTTTTCCAAGCATCATTGACGTTTCTAAAGAATTAGCGCACATTACGTGGCCAAAATATGAGAGCTGCTGTTTGGTAATTTTGCCCATTAATGACATTATCGGTTTGACGCGGTCCAAAACTAGATTGCGTGTAGGTAAATAACGATAAACAAATTCAGTAAACAATATGGTAACTCCAGGGGTCACAAAGCAGAATAAATTACACTAGAAAGTTCCTGGAAAAACTTTGACGGGGACTGCTACATGGTGGCCATTTTAATTTTTTGATTTGACAATATTATGTGTTGGGGGTCACTCTCAGTTACCACTATACCAAATTTCAGATTAAAGTGGCAAAATATCAATGAGACAAAGTATTTTTTTTTATTTAAGCTATGGTGGCCATCTTGGATTTTTTATTTGGATTCAGAATGCGATGGGGACGTCAGTTCTCAGCTATAACCACACTAAATTTCATCTCTATGTGTAAAAATGGCTGAATTA
>JBBPBX010052397.1:0-19903 GCA_038048925.1 Garcialebias charrua
GAGAGGCGGTTCTTGAGGGGGGGGGGGGCTCTGTAGGATTCCTGTTTTCTCTCTGTTTTGTCTCTCACACTCTCTCCACAGCACACTTCTAATGGTACATCCACACCAAACAGCGTTTCAACTTCAAAAAAGCTCGTCACGCATGCAAGTGGACACACTGGACCCACAGTGGTGTCCAGACCAGAACGCGAAGCTGCGGCGGTGTGGCGGCGGGGGATGTGGGAGGAGCTTACCGGTATACCGAGTTCCTCACTGCACTCCGCCAGGCAAGGAGCTTTTTATTTCTGTCTCTGTAGAGCAGACTTGACTGGTCGTAAAGGACTTGTCGCGAACACACAGCTACAATGAGTTTCTCTTCCATAGTACACGACTTCGCAGGTTTTTTCTGTGTCCCACAAACAATACGTCACATAGTTGCGCAATACCCGTCCCCTCGTTTCCGCGTCACATAGGGACTCTCCCCCTCTCTTCTCCCCCCGACTCTCCCTGATCAACCAATCAGGGAGAGTTGAACGGCAAAAACTTCAGCTGAATCAACGCGTGCTTTGGAGGCTGAAGCGGGTTCACGTGCATGGAAAACGCTTTCCAGCACGCTCAACACGCACGTGACGTGACGCCCGACGCCAAGACGCGCCTGGAGGCGCATCCCCCATTGACTTTGTATGTAAACTGGACACTCCTGCAGTTGAAACGCTGTTAGGTGTGGACGTACCATAATTATCCTGATGAGACCCACCTGTTGCTGCCTGAGGAGGACTGATTCTGGTGGCTTACTTAAGCAGCAGCTAGACACCTCTTCAGTGCGGGACAACTTCTGCCTTTGGGACCTCCATGTCCTGCTCCTCTGAAGTCCTTCCACGGTCTTCCTCCTGCATTCTCGGGTGCACCTGCAGATAACATCAAGATTCCAGTCTCATCAGCTATTCATCAACTACTGGGTCTACCTGTTCCTCTCTCCACCGCTCCTCACCTATTCTCAACACCACGCCAAGAACCAGGACCACTCTTCTCCTTTGATTCATCCATCTAAGACAACAAGTAAGACAATTCTGATTACTTCAAGATTTTAACATCAAGCCTCCAAGATTGGATACTCACCTCTACTCCGTTCTCTTACAGCTCCAGGCTTCCACCTTCACCTGTAAATAAAAAACACTTGTTTTGTATTCCTGGTTGTTGTGTATTCCTTCTCGGTCTGCCACTTCGGGGTCGTACAAACGCCACCATGATAGTGTTGTTGTTTACAGGTTTGTTTTTCCAGTGTAGATGAATCGTGCAGAAGTTGTTTCTCCTCCAAAAGTCCAAGGAAGCCTGACGGACACACAGCTCAGTCATTTCCTGTTTGTTTAGAAATTGTCTTTTTTCTGGCGAGTCTTTTTCCAGATAACATCCGTTTCAGAGCAACTTCCTGCACTGCCTTCAGAGCAACTTCCTGCACTGCCTTCACCTTAAAACACAAACTTCCAGGGCTCAGGTGCCATTTATGTTTTGAAATCATTTGAATGAAAAGCTCTAAAAACGAAACTGAACACTCAAATTTGAGTTGAGAATTATTAACATTTTAGAAGCTCTTCCTGTTTGACACAAAACTGGGAACAATCTCCCCACCAGACTGCTCCACAACAAAAAAAAAAAACATCTGGCAGATGCGGCCGGGATGAGGATCAGTTTCTCCAAGTTCGAGGCCATGGTCTTGAGCCGGAAAAGGGTAGCATGCCCTCTCCGGGTCGGGGAGGAGGTCCTGCCCCAAGTGGAGGAGTTTAAGTATCTCGGGATCTTGTTCACGAATGAGGGAAAACTGGAGCGTGAGATCGATAGGCGGATAGGTGCAGCGTCCGCAGTGAAGCGGGCGCTGTACCGGTCTGTCGTGGTGAAGAGAGAGCTGAGTCAAAAGGCAAAGCTCTCAATTTACCGATCGATCTACGTTCCCACCCTCATCTATGGTCATGAGCTTTGGGTTATGACCGAAAGAACAAGATCTCGGATACAAGCGGCTGAAATGAGTTTTCTCCGCAGGGTGGCTGGACTCTCCCTTAGAGATAGGGTGAGAAGCTCAGTCATCCGGGAGGGACTCGGAGTAGAGCCGCTGCTTCTCCACATCGAGAGGAGCCAGTTGAGGTGGCTCGGGCATCTGGTTAGGATGCCTCCTGGACGCCTCCCTGGTGAGGTGTTCCGGGCATGTCCCACCGGGAGGAGACCCAGAGGAAGACCCAGGATGCGCTGGAGGGACTATGTTTCTCGGCTGGCCTGGGAACGCCTTGGGATTCCCCCGGAGGAGCTGCTCCAAGTGGCTGGGGAGAGGGAAGTCTGGGCCTCCCTACTTAGGCTGCTACCCCCGCGACCCGACCCCGGATAAGCGGAAGAAGATGGATGGATGGATGGATGGATCTGGCAGATGTGTTGGCTGAATGCGTCATGCTAATACTAGCTTAGCTTAGCATGTCGCCCGCGGCGTGCACACTCGAGTTTCAAACAGTCTGCTGGTGCTCAGTGCGTGCACTGACTATACTGCGACCACACCAAGTTTACCTCAATGTACACATGACTGACAGCCGTTTTAATGTTCGCTATGGTTCATTAGCTCTGACGGCCATCTTGACTTGGGTCCAGCTCATAGAGAAAAACGGAAGAATTTGCTGAACTTCTTTTATACACAGGAAAATTAAATACATGGTAAATGGACTGTAGCACCTTTCTGTCTTATCAAGATACTACTGTTCCTCATTCAATTTTCATACATACAGCTATATCTATAGGCTATACCTCTACAAAGCTAATCTGAATCTGTAGTGCTTAATCACATCATATCCCATGGGACACACATAGGAGGCAGTGAGGGGTTCAGTGTTTTGCCCAGGGACACTTGAGCATGTGACTGCTGGTAGAATCAACCCCCCAACTCTTGCATTGGAGAACGACTACTCTAACCATTCATCCACAGCTGCCCTAATAGAACATGTTAATACAATGGCTTCCACCCATTTTAGTGGCTGCAGATGTTTGTTTTGTGACAGGTAACTCAGAAACTCTGCTGCTCACCTGTTGGACAGTTGTCATGACTCGGACTGACAGACAGAAAAAAAGCAGAACTACGGTAGATTCTCCAGAAGCTGCAGACTTGCAGATTTAGGGGGTCTTTCCCTCCAATGACCTCTTCACATCCTGTTTGTGGCCTGGCCTACGTCTGTCCCTCAGACCGTACTTCAGCTCCTGAGGTGGAACCGGTCTGACGTGTTCCCCGTTCCACGTGGTCGCCTTTCCAGGGGCCGAGCAGAGGCCTTCTGCTGGACGAGCAGTTCTACGTCAGCACATTTCTTGGTGAACGTTAATCTTTAAAGCAATGAAGTCTTAGGAAGTTCAGTGAGTCTTGTGGGGGAGGATTCTTGTGTTTGACAGCGGTCACACGGCCCGAGTGAGTGACACAACAAAACAAACTTCTCATCAGTGATATGAAAAAAGCTGTGCATTCCAGAAAGACGGAGATTTTTCTCATTTCGGGCCAACAGTGAGAGTTCTGTAGAAACCCCAGCAGAGCAGTCAAACTGGAGCATACAGAAGAATTTCTCTGCTGGGAGTGGACCGCAGCAGCACAGTTTGTATTGTTTATGTAGCTCAGATATGAGAGACAACGTGTTCCCCGGGGGATTTATGGGTCAGCTGTCATGCTGTAATATTTTAACGTGGACTTTAATTACTGTGCACTGCTGACGGTGAAACCTAACAAATACAGAATGACACATTTCCATTTAAAGGAACACATATTTGTGTGTTAATGGCTGTAACGTACTTCTATTGAAAGTACATGACTGGGCGGCCATGGTGTAGTGGTAATGGCAGTCGTCTCCCGATCGGAAAATTGGCGGTTCGACTCCCGGGACCCGCACCATGTGTCGTTGTGTCCTTGGGCAAGACACTTAACCCTGAGTTGCTCCCAGTAGGACTGGAAAGCACCTTGCATGGTAGTCTGCCGCCACCGGTTTATGAATGTGTGTAGCATTCAATATATGTGTAGCACTTTGAGATTTTCAGTAATGAAAAGTGCGTTATAAATTGAATTAATTATTATTATTATTATTATTATTATTATGACTGAAAAATGCTCATAAAAATTAATCTGATGGTTTTTCTTGTTTGTTTTTTTACTCTTCCATCAAATCTGCAGCGACATCGCCTCATACCTCCAAGGAACCGTGGATGAACTGTAATAACAAACCTGCATGTTCTGATAAATACTTATTCTTCAAATTAGGACAAGTGAGAAAAACAAAGCGAAAGAGTTTCCAGACAAAAAGCATGACCACTAACTAAAATTCCTTTTGAAATTTCTTTTTTATTGATTTTTTTTTAGGTATTGTGAGAACTTGAATTGAAAGAAGCTCCAACGGCTGAACGGCTCGGTCTTCAAAAATCAAACGGAAACTAACTATTTTGAACAGAACACCAAATACAAGTGTCTACTGGTTTCATCTACTGGTTTCATCACATCCTTGTTGCAATTTCTCTTTAGTATTCAGTTGCTTCACTCAAAGCTGGGAGTTTGTACAACATATCACACGTAGTTTTGTCTGAAATTTCTGGAATTAATCCACATAAAGAATCCTGTTGAACTCTTTTCCAAACCCAAAGTCCAAAGAATTGAATGTAGTTACATTTTAATGTTCACATTTAGGAAAAACAGTGAATTCATAAAAAGTAAAACAAAATCAAACACGAAAAAAGGATTAGTTTAGAGCCATCAATGGCCATATGTCAAAAACATCACATTGTGTTGATGATGGACCCAAAGTAAGTCTAGCTGTTAACATTTTAACAACGAAACGTGATAAAATGATGGAAACTGATATTTGCAGAGGCAGTTTGTGTTGCCCGTGAAATAACTGGCTTATTCAGAAGCATTGCCAACTTCAACCAGTGCAACCAAGAAAAGTCTCCCCCATTGTTTTGTTAAAGAAACATAAGATTTGAAAAACTGGAACTCGCAGATTTCCACTGGTGACCAGAGGCACACCAAGAGGACAGTAAATATTCATGATCAGTGTGTAAAGACTTCCTGGATGTTGTGGCCCAGGGGCGATTCTAGAATCTCACCTTTAGGGGTGTTAGCCCCCAGTGCTGACACTTGGCTCTTGGCTTGAACAATGTGGTGGCCATTGGCATCAGAAGCATTCATATTGTGGGAGGGGACACATTGGTGTTCTGGGGGTCCCCCCCCAAAAATTTTTTTTTGAATAAAGTAGATGCCATTTCCTGCTATCTGGTGTATTTTAACAATTGTTAAACATTTATGTTTCAATAACTGTTTTAGAGAGCTTGGCACAACAAGAAGTAGAGCTAAGCTAGCGGCGTGCTATTTTTTTTTAACTTTATTTTTCAGTTAAAACTTAGGGGTGCTAGAGCACCCCTAAAAAGAGTCTACCGGTAATTGCCAGTGTTGTGGCCAACACGTAGAAGGGAAAGTTGATAAAACGCTTATTGTGTATGGTCAAATATTAAAAGCTTGAAAATAAAGTTATGATTGTTTCTAATATGTCAGCTTCTCTTATTTACCACCCCGTGTTTTCAAACAAATCTGTTCCCTTCAATAGCTATATTTTATTAATGTTACTCTGTTGTTAAAAAAAAAGTGACAGAGAGGGTTGAAGCACATAGAATATGAAATAAAAGTGCAGTTTATTGCTGATTCTCCTTGTTAAAATGTTACAGACCATTACATGTGAATGTGTGCATGAGTTTGTTTTCACATGCAAATGATCCAGCTGTCAAATGTTGCAGATGTTCCAATTTCTGGCTCAGGGATGAATGTTTTTTATCCAAACGAGGCCTTTTTGTCCGGCCTGTTGGTTACGTTTATTATCATCTCAGTCAACGGTCAAATATTTGCTGGCAGGAGCAGGACAGGAGATCAGCTGAGCTGGTGCTGTGGGAGGAAGAACCTCATCTGCCCTCAGAGGCTTCATGGATGTTTTAGTTTTTCTTATGATGCATGATTATGAGTCCCTGAACTCATCTTAGCGAGTCATAGTTCTGTTTCAGAATTTCAGTCAAAGGACAAAACAACAAAACTCAACGCTGGGGACTAATAAAACTCTCCCAGATGGTAAACAAGACAAGGATCTGAGGAGCAACACTCACCAGGAAGTACTGCAGTATAAATACTGGCTTACATAGGAAATATACAAACCAAGAACTCCAGGAAATATTACGCTCACTGGAGAAAACAAAATTATTATTATTTTTTAATTCAACTTCTATTTATATGGTCAGTTTCACTGAGCCTCGAGGACTCATTTACAAAAGAGACCTGTTCTAAACAAGGAACACATATGAGGTACAGACAACAATAAACAATCATGTAAAAACATAAAATGAAAAGTAAATAGAATAAATGAAATAGAAACTAGACAAAAACAGCTAAATTATAAAGCGGTGTAAAATACTAAAAACAGGAACATGTCTGCATTGGTTTTTGCCATGAACTTAACAGCTGTTTAAAATCCCTTAGAGAGGTCAAGGTTGAGCGCTTCCAGATATTCCAGGAAACAGGAGCGAAGTGAGAGAAGGCCTTTTGCCAAGTTCAGTCCACACTGAGGGAACACTGCAGGTAATCATGTCCTGAGAGCGCACACTGTAGCTGCACTGATGAAGTGACATGCAGGAGATGTATGAAGGCAGCAGACCAAGAAGTGATTTAAAGATGAAAATGTACCAGTGAGAGAGTCTATGTGAAGTTAATGATGAAAGTTAACCAGTGAATACAGGGTGGTGCATCACTTTATCCTGATGCAGTGCTTATTAAACATTTTATTTCCTGGCCAAAAGTAGTAAAAAAGAACACACATACGACAGAGTATTAGAGCCATGCTAAAAATAAAACATTACATTATGAGAAAAAAAAATCCATTAAAATATGATAATAAAGTCGTACGAGAATAAAGTCTTCATTTTACGAGAATAAATTTGTATGAGAATTAAGTCATAACATTATGAGAATAAACTCATATGAGAATAAAGTTGTAAAATTACGAGAATAAACTCATACTAGAACAAAATCGTAAAATTATTAGATTATACTCGTACAAGAATAAAGTTGTAAATTATGAGAATAAAGTCATATTATTATGAGAATAAACTTATGTGAGAATACAGTAGCAATATTACAAGAATAAAGTCATAATATTACCAGAATAAAATCATAATATTACAGGAAAAAAGTCCTAATATTACAACAATAAATTTGTACGAGAATAAAGTCGTAATATTACGAGAATAAAGTCATAATATTACAAGAATAAACTTGTACGAGAATAAAGTAATAAGTTACGAGAATAGTTATAATATTATGAGAATAAACTCATACGAGAATACATTTGTAATATTACGAGAATAAAATCGTAATATTAAGAGAATAAAGTCATAATTTTATGAGAATAAACTCGTGCATGTTTGATTACACATGTGCTACACATGCTGATGTTCTACAGTCTGTCTAATATTTTGAATGAATGTGTGTGACATTTCTTCTTTCTTCTTTAATGCACACTGAAAATACACAGGGTGAGGTAGAAAGTACTGTGCTGCACCAATAGGGGGCAGCACTGCCCCATTGGGACAATGAAGCAGGTTCAGTCACTGTGCGTTCTTCTGTTACACAGAGGGGCGTGGGCGAAGCAAATGCTACATTCATTTAACAATATGGAAGACCATAGCTCAAAACCAAAGGATTTTTCTAAACTCTATTTTCAGTCTAAACAGAAGGTGTTAGAGAGAGGAAGACCAAGATCTGCTTCAAACAAGTGGGAAAAACATAACCCGCTCTTTTCAATCTGAGAAAAGACTGGCTGTGTGGTGGTGCTTGCCTTTCCTGATGATTATCTCCATCGAAGCAGCCAGACTTTTTAAAATAAAGTCAAACCACGACGAGTTTTACAACAGAATAACAGAGATATTCGTGGAGAAGGATAGGCATGGATTTCATTTTAAAATAAAGGTAAGATAATACATGATTTTTATTTATTTAAAAAGAGAGGACCCCCCCCCCCCCAAAAAAAAAGAAGAAGTTTGATCTTACATTCAATAGTTTGTTTTTGTTATTCTTGCCATCGTTTTAGAACAGTATGGAGTTGATTAAAGCACAATTAGATGCCTTTTTAAAATAAAAAAAGGCTAAATTGAAATATAAACTTTTATTTTGGGTTCATATACGTGAGCAACCGATTCCAGATGAGTCAGTGCCTCACCTGTCACAAACTTCACCATGTTGTGGCAAAAGGGACATTCCCTGAACAGACCAAGGTGTATTTCATCAGATGAATTTTCGAAGCTTTGGAGAGCAGTGCAGTAATTTACAGGACATGCAATATACAAGATTACACTCATCAGTGTTCTTATCCATGTGAAACCCTGGCCTGCTCTAAAATATGGACTGGACAAGTTAGTTTTGTAGCTTCCTGTCCAGGCCTCAGCTCCTCCTCGAGCCATCATTGACTTGCAGACAGGAAGGAGTGTATCTGAGTCAAGGACTGTCTGAGACACGTCACCATATCATAGTCAAAGTCAAAGTCAACTTTATTGTCAGATCTGCAATATGTACTGTACAGGACATACACAGGACCGAAATTGCGTTTCTCTCAGTCCCTCGGTGCAACAGTAAACATCTAAACATTGAAACACTGAAACATATAATAGCAACTCTATCATATCACATCAATCAGCCCCTGAGGATTTCAAAACAACTAGTTCTGTCTGTTCCTCACTGACTGCTCACAGGAGTGATTGCATTGGACTGTTTATCATTCACAATCACAGACACTAAAATAAAACAGAGTATAATGTCTAAATCCATTAAGTACAAAGTAAAACACAGATGATGAATGCATGAAAATACACATTTGTCTCAACATTCGCACGTCACTGTTTTATACAGTTCTACTCATAGGCGTAGATCCTGGGGGGGTCGGGGGGGTCCGGACCCCCCCAATCTTGGGGAAATATAGATCTGTCCCCCCCAATAATTCAATAAAGGAAACCGTGTCTTTAAACAATATAAATATAAAATGGCAAAAAAAGAGAGAAATCCACCATTATTCTAAGAAAAAAAAAGGAAAATTTGCCCCCCCCTTCTCTGTTGGCAAATGGTTTAGTCCAATGTTTACAAGGAACAACAACAGCGGAGACAGTCTCCGGCACGGAGTTGTTGGGGGGAGTGAGCTGCAGCACAAACTATTAACTTCCAGTAAGTAGCTACTTAAAACATTGGTGACAGTGACTGGGAGGAAAAGGTCTTTTACAGTGTTGAAAGACAAGTGTGTCTGTGTGTCATTAGTGGCTGTAGCAACAGCAAAACGCAACGAGAAGTGACACTTCATCAGCTAACACGCTAGCTTCAATGCTAACTAGCTCCCTGGTGGCTGCAACAGACAGAAGAATGTCAGCGCAGCTTTGAGCAGGATGGATTCACATTCATCATATTTTCAGGTGTGGAGCTCTTGAAAGAAGTAATGATAAAATATGTGAAAGATAATTAATTTAAAAAGAGTAGAGAAGATGTGATGATTAGTTAAAATGATTTCATATGTGTAGCACTTTGTTGCAGCTGTGGTTGTTTTAAGGGCTTTAAATTATTATTATAAAAAATGTTGAGGATCAATACTTATGTCACATGGTTAATTAAAAAATGTCACTGTTTATTATATTACATTATTGATATTTTGTATCTGCAACTGGAAGATTTTATTCTTAATAGGTTCTTAAAAAATGCTACAGATTTGTTAATAGTAAAAGGCATATTTTGAATGAATGTTACAAACGTGTTCATTTCTACAAAACAGTTAATAAAATATTTATAAAATACAATGAATTTCAAATGTTACAGATTGAGTTTAACATAAAAGAAATAGTGTTTTATGTTTAAATATCAGTTAATAAGTAATCCATTATGCCCCCTTGTTTAGGACTGGAACCAATCTCAGCTGCTTTTGTGTGAAGGCAGGGACACCCAGGACAGGTCACCAGAGACACCCAGGACACGTCTCCAGTCCATCACAGAGACAGACAAAGAGACAAACAACCATCCACACTCCCAGTCAAAGCTAAGAACAATTTACATTTGCACAGAAGAACCAAAACATTATTCAAACTGAGGACTCAAGTTCTTGATTGAGAGTTCTAATCACTACTGGTAATTATCAATAATAATTGATCATATTTACCAAGCTAAATCATTGTGTGGAGTCTTTAATAATACAGACCAGATCAGATGTGATCAGGCAGTCATATATTCACATGTATGTAAATGTATTATTATTAATACTATAATTAAAGTTGAACCATGCAAATTTGTTTGGAACGAACAAGTGGACCTTTGTGCCTCTTGGTTCCACTGAAGTAGCTCTCAGTCTCAAAAAGTTTGGTGACCCCTGCATTAAAGTATTTCTTCTCCTTGAAAACTGTTTTCTTTTTAAGCATTAAGATTTTGGGAAGGTGTTGTACCAGATTATCAGTGACACTGACCACAGCAATCTATGAATACAAGCCAAACTGAAATTTAAACAATATTTAGAGGGGACCTATTTTGCAAAATTCTCATTTTGCCACTTGTCATTTTGACAAGTGGCAAAGATTGAACACATTAATTTTTTTATAAGAGTAATGAGTGTCACTATTGTACTGATTAATAGTAGTATTAAGACTACTAAATACATGCCATTTAAATCAATATTATTGCTGATTATTCTGCATAGTATATGCATGCAGTTTGGATAAACTTCCCTCTGTACATTTTGCATTACATTTCACTGTAACTTTGCCGACCCCCCCAAAATTGCTCTTAAAAAAATTTCCCTGTTTATGGTCCCCCCCAATAATGAGATGAAATCTACGCCCTTGGTTCTACTCCTGTTGCCCCCAGCACTTGGACCAACGCTGTTGTTCTTAAAGTGCTTTATAAATAAAGTTGTATTGCATTACATAACTGAGGTTGGCATCTCCACGGTTCGAACCCTGAAACGCTCATCTTCAGACTCATGAGACAGAACGACTGAGACAAACGCCAAGCTTCTGACAGATTCTGTTGGACTTCCATTTCCAAACCGTCAAACAGCTGATGGCTAACCAACATTGTGATCGACCAGCAAGAGAAGAAGGTCATGTTGATAGATGGAACATACCCAAGAGTCTAACATCTGGAAGAAGGCACAGCTGCAGAAATACCAATATCTGAAATACAGAAGCTGTGGAGATTCGAGGTGTTCGTAGTCCCAAGAGTCATTGGAGCACTTCATGCTATAACTCCCAAACTGGAAGAGGGGCTCCATCAGATCCCAGGATCACCCTCAGAGATCTCTGTCCAGAAGAGCTCGGTCTTACGATTCTTGATATTTTCTAACCCTACAACTAAAAACTTGATCGCCTTCAGTTTGTTGCTTCAGATGTAAATTTTGACAAGGCAGAGAATAAAATAATGGGATTTTTTTAATCAAAGCATCTTAGCACTCATTGAAGCTTGTCTTATTTTAGTTTAGCTCCAAAGTGCACTGAGGACTTTAAAGCGGTTAAGAAATTATTATTCAAATTTCAGCCTGATTTCTAAAAGGAAACGTTTTCAGAGAAATACAATGAAATTGACATTATTCCTCCAAGCGCAGAACTGCATTTGAAGCGCTTCATTTCTGTCTTTTGAAGTGAATTCATCACACTCATGGAGAGTTCATCTTCTTTTAAAAACATACTTTACTTCCAGGAAATGCTCGGCAGGTTTTGTAGAAGAGAGAGAAACAACGAGCTCTGGGAAACTGTATGTGACTGGAGATAATGGGAACTGCAGCGGCCATAATTTAAACTTTTAAACATGCAAATGACAGCAAAGGACACAGTTTGAGATGTTATCTGAGTCAGAGTCAGAGTCAGAGAGAATTTATTGTCATTTGCACCGCATGTAGTACATGTGTTGAAAATGAGATTATGTACACAGGGTCCCAGTTACATCCAACAACAACTGCAAGAGAAAAACAATAATAACATCTAGGATTAACTAAGAGAGACATCAGCTAGTAATACACTAAGCCCTAATGTAGTAGAAAAACATCATTATAAACAGCAGCACGAACATGAGCAGATGGTCACAGATGAACGCAGATAGTCACAGATGAACGCAGCAACAAGAAACAGATCAGTATCAGCATGATGTGACATTTTGCAGTGTTTATTCTTATTATTATTATTATCTGAGCTTGATCGGGCCTGTGTGGTGTCCATGTGACAGTAAATAACTTCCAGATGTTCAGTCACATCAGGAAGAGGCTGTGTCTGTGTGTGAGATGGAAAAGAAAAGCAGGTACGTTTCCACAGCAGCAGTGATCCACACAGTTTCTTTCCTTCATGCATCTTCACTGAGAGCGCTGTTGATGCCCCCAAAACTGAAAACTGTTTATTTCATTAGCCTGCATATTTATTTAATCAAGCCTTTTGTATTTGACTTTATTCATGGTGGTAATACACATTGTATTTGACACTTTAATAATGTGTAATTATGATGTCTATAATGTGGACATCACAAGTTTAGTCTTGTTTAATGTTGGCTGTGCCTGTTTATGTTTATGTTTATGTTTATTAAATTTGTTCATTTTTTTACAAAAGAAACAATACAAGGCAATCTCATAATGATAGTGTACAAAATGTAAAAAAATGAAAGGTGGCAGAAAGAAGAATAAATCTTATTATATCTGCCCCTTATCTCCAGCAATCAGATTAAACAACAGTAGTCAAACCATGTAAACAATAATAATCTTCAACCAACTTTTTCCAACAATCAGGTTAAACAATAATATTCTTCAACCAACAGTACAAAATGACTAATTCTTTTTAGTTTTCTAACTAATACTAATACAGTACAAAATGACTAACACTTTCTAATTTTCTAACTAATACAATACACATTACGTTATTTCACATATATTTTTTTAACATATTTGTTTTGATCATTTTTTTAAATGTAAACATTGACTTGGCATTTTTAACTACATTCTCCAAGCCATTCCATAATCTAATTCCCTGAATTGAGGTAGAACGTCCCTTCAAACTGGTTCTGAATTGTGGTTTTACAAACAACTCTGTTCCCTTAAGATTATAACAACTTTGTCTTTTAACAAAGTGCATTTGGATATTTAAAGGTAATGCATTATTTTGAGCTCTATACATAACTGATAAAATATTATAGTCTACCAAATCATGGAACTTCAATAATTTTAGTTGATAAAATAATGTACTTGATGGATGACGGTAATGCTTTCTAGTGATAATTCTTACAGCTCTTTTCTGTAATACAAAAATAGGCTTTGTGATTGTTTTACACGCATTCCCCCAAACATCAATACAATAGATTAAGTGTGGAACAATGATTGTGTTATACAACAAATACAGAGCTTTATCATTCAATAGGTCTCTGACTTTGTACAGTACTGCTATCGATTTAGCTATTTT
The DNA here is from genome assembly GCA_038048925.1 of Garcialebias charrua. Lineage (NCBI taxonomy): Eukaryota > Metazoa > Chordata > Actinopteri > Cyprinodontiformes > Rivulidae > Garcialebias > Garcialebias charrua. Next base: position 13,477 of record JBBPBX010052397.1, read on the forward strand.
TATTCTTACAGAATTTATGTGTTGTTTCCATGTCAGTTTGTCATCAATGATAACACCCAAAAACTTCACCTCATTCACTCTACAAATCTCAACATCCTCAATTTTGAGTGGAACATCGACAGTTTTCTTTCTATTACCGAATATCATGTAATTAGTTTTCTCTAGATTTAATGATAATTTATTTATTTTAAACCAAGTTTGTATCTTGACAAATTCTGTCTTTATCAATTCTAACATTTGTTCTATATCTTCACCTGAACAGAAAAAAGTGGTATCATCTGCGAAAAGTACACATTTAAGGAGTCCTGACACATTTACCAAGTCATTCACATATAAAATAAAAAGCTTTGGTCCAAGTACAGAGCCTTGAGGAACTCCACATGTGATATTACAGAGGTCAGATCTTACATCATTTATTTGTACAAATTGTTTCCTGTTTTTTAAGTAGCTAGATACCCACTGTAATGCTGGTCCTCTAATACCATATTTGTTCAGTTTTTCAAGGAGAATGGTGTGATCAATAGTATCGAATGCTTTTTTTAAATCAACAAAGATACTGATACAGTGTTGTTTTTGATCGACAGCAGTAGTTTTAGCAAAGCATCATTGTTGTACATTATTATTAATGTAGGCTATTATTATGTTGAAGTGATCCCTTTATTGGTGCAAGACAAAAAGTCAGATCAGCATATTTTACTAACAGCTTCTGTTTGGTTTAAACAGGAACCAAATCCAACCAAAGTCATGTTTTATTATCTGACAGGTGGATTTTGATCATGACAAACTGTGCGAGGCAGATGCTTCATTGAAAGTCATGCTCCTTGCAAGAAAGTCACAAATAGCAAAACAGGCTTATGTCTCTTAGAAAAATGTCCAGGCTCCAGCCTGTTACGGCAGCTGTCTCCATGATCCTCCATCTGACTGCCACAGACCGAATTACTGTATACGGAACAGTTCGGTTCTGCAGGAAACTTTGGATGTTCTGTGTCTGCCAGACACAAGTTCTGAAGGACAGTCGTCATCATCCATTGTTGTGGTCATCATGTTGCTAATGGGACCACACTGCAAACAGGACCACACTGCTAGCAGTACCATGATGGTAACATGACCACACTGCTAACAGGACCACACTGCTGACAGGACCACACTGCTAACAGGATCATGCTGCTAAGAGAATCTCACGGCTAACAAGACCATGCTACTGATAGGACAGCACCATGTTGCCAGTAGAACAACAATGCAAGCAGCACCGTGTTGCTAACAAAACCAAGCTGCTAACAGTACCACACTGCTAACAGTACCACACTGCTAGCAGAACCACACTGCTAGCAGTACCATATTGCTGAGGGGACTGTGCTACATGGATCACGCTATTTACAGTACATTGCTAACAGGACCACACAGCTGACAGGACCACACTACTATCAGAACCCCACTTCTAGCAGTAGCATACTGCTGACGAGCTGCGCTACTGACCACGCCGCTGACAGGACCACACTGCTAACAAGACCACACAGCTGACAGGACCCCACTGCTAACAGGACCCCACTGCTAACAGGACCACTGCTAACAGGACCCCACTGCTAACAGGACCACACAGCTGACAGGACCACACTGCAAACAGGACCACACTGCTAGCAGTACCATGATGGTAACATGACCACACTGCTAACAGGACCACACAGCTGACAGGACCACACTGCTAACAGGACCACACTGCTATTAGGACCATGCTACTGAGAGAATCTCACTGCTAACAAGACCATGCTACTAATAGAACAGGACCATGTTGTCAGTACAATAATGCAAGCAGTAGGCCTACCATGTTGCTAACAAGACTAAGTTGCTAACAGGGTCACCCTGCTAGCAGAACCCACTGCTAGTAGTAGCATACTGTTGACGGAACTGTGCTACTAACTGGATCACGCTATTGACAGATCCACATTGCTAACAGGACCATGCTTCAAGCAGAACCACACTACTGCAGTACCATGCTGCTGATGAGACTGCTCTGCTAACAGGACCACACTGCTAACAGAACCACACTGCTAACAGAACCACACTGCTAACAGAACCACACTGCTAACAGAACCACACTGCTAACAGGACCACACTGCTAACAGAACCACACTGCTAACAGAACCACACTGCTAACAGAACCACACTGCTAACAGAACCACACTGCTAACAGAACCACACTGCTAACAGGACCACACTGCTAACAGAACCACACTGCTAACTGTACCACACTGCTAACAATATGATGCTGCTAACAGGACTTTTCTGCGAGAAACTCACTGCCAACAGGACTACGCTGCTAACAGATCTACTGCTAACAGAACCACACTGCTATACTGCTAACAGTAGTAGTGTTTTTATAACACTAGTATATAAATCCACCAATATTCAGTCAGGTCATCTGGACGGTTTATTTTACTTGCTGAGATGTTTCGTCCTTCATCCAACGGACTTCTTCAATCTGAGGAGACACCAAGCAACTGATTCCCCACAAACAGATACAGTACTCCATCGTGGAAAAAACAGTTTGCTGATGGGCTCCGGGGCCCACCCTCTCCCCTGTCAACTCCTCTGAGACAGTTTCTATGATGTGTGTTATCTTTAGGTGTTATCTTTAGACCATTTCTATGAAGTGGTTCAAAACATCAAAGTTCATATGGTAAATATTCCAGGTAAAAATCAGTCAGGTCATCTGGATGGTTTCATTCATTTGCTGAGATGTTTCGTCTTTCATCCAAAGGACTTCTTCAGATTGAAGTAGTCAAATAGAAGAAGTCCTTTGGAAGAAAGACGAAACATCTAAAAAAAAGAAACTGTCCAGATGACCTGACTAAACATTTTGGGATTTTTACCTGGGTTTATTGAGCATGAACTTTGGTATATACCTGTTTTTTATTTTTATTTAATTATTTATTTTCAGTTTCCTGCAAACTTTTTATTTTATTTTTTATCTTCATGCTCTTTGTTTGAAATCTTTCTTACTACAGTAATGGGCAAGAGTTAGTTTCATAAGCAAATCATGAGAACAGACAGTGATGTCCTCACACTTAGATTAAAGGGGACCTCAGATGTATTTTTTAAATTTTTATGGTATTTCTGTGGGATATCCAGACCCTATTCCTTCAATTTAATGCACAAAATAATTATTAGATAATCAATTATACCCTTTTTAATTCTGCCATTTTTAACTTTCGTTTTGAACGACCGGTTTCTTGAAGTCCACGCCCTTCAACGATCTGTTCACGCCCTCTGTAACAGCCAGTATCTGTAATGTGTTGTTGTTTTAAAATTAGCTCTTTTTTTATTACTCATTTGACTTACTGTTAGTGTTAGCTTAAGATAACTTACCGAAACCCGTCTGAGCGCGCCGCAGTTTGCTGCTCCTTTTAGCATTAGACCACCCGAATCCGAAGCTAATGTTAGCTTGTTCCTCTTCCGGTTTTCGCCAGCTCCGCTCGTTGCACGCGATGAGATTTTGGGAGTTATCGCTGTTCCAGTGAAGACAACACAAAGTTCACCAAGTGTCTCCCGTAAATTAATCTGTAAGGAGAAGGTCCTCTTGCTGCGAGCCTGCTGCGAGGCTGCTGCAAGGCTGTACAGTTGAAGCTCCGCTCCATCGCGCCGGAAGAGGGTCCCGTCGAACCCGGTCCTTCCGCCTGTGGTCCGCTCGTTTAATTTTTGCCGGCTGCGCGTTGGCAGCGATCGCAAATACACTAAAAATTGAACTAAAACATAAAAATAACAATTATACTTTATTTATAAAGCCATTTAAAAAAACACAGCTGCAACAAAGTGCTGTACACATGAAATTAAGAACATATAAACAAAAGATGAGATGAAATCATGAAAAACAACAGTCATGTGTTTAATACAGAAGTGGGTTGAGCCTAACCAGGGGTTGCTAGGTGAGGGGCTGGACTCAGGTTTGATCTGATTGGCTGGCGGCTTGTGACGTCAATAAATGCAGGAAGTGTGAATCCTGGTGTATTTATCAAAAATAAATAAATCTACTTAGAGTAAATAAACCACTGGGTGCATTTTTTTGGCACAAGGACTGTTTTTTTATGAAGTAAATACCCAAAGTTTAGTAAAAAAACATTAAAAAGTGAATTTTGCATGTGTGGTCCCCTTTAAAGTCCAACATTCCCAGGAAGTCTTGGACTTCCTGTCACAAACTAGTCACTCCATCCATGCAGCGTTCTTCTGACCATTTCTATGAAAGACCTGAGGGTGCACGTGAGCATTTAAAAATAATTATACACGCTTCAGACTGGGGAAACATGACCAGCAGTCCTTTCAGAGGTAATGATGAGCAGATACCTATTGTTTCACACGTCAGGTCAAAATGGATATTTAATATATTTTTATACAAATAAATTTTTCAGTAAAGCTGCAGGGATTACCAAACATCTCTTGAATTAAACTCACTAAATGATAAACTCTTCTCCCAACTTTGTTGCTAACTCCTCGGTTTGTTACTGTTCAACTATGTTTTTGCAATACAAGAATGATTATAAGAAAATGTACATTATTCACACTTAGGTGTTATCTTTAGAGCATTTTCTGTTTTGTACTTTTTAAAGTGTGCAGGTTGACTATAGGAGCAATGAGAGCAGAGCAGAAGCTCCAAGTAAATTACTCTTGGAGGAACACAATTATAAAAATCAGTTTTCGTTAACGTGCATGTTCAACGTGTTTTGTTTAAGTGTAAACATTTAAAACATTTACTAAAAATAACAAGAACCAGTGAAGATTGAAATTCATGCCTTTTTAATTACAGTATATAATCATTTTACAAATTCTCAAAGCCATTGGGTTGGATAAATATCTACGGTAGAACTGGGCAGAAAAATAACCTCCTTTAGCATAAAGACTGAGGAGACCTCCAGCAGGTCAAGACTCTGGCAGCGGGGCATCTGTCCTGACAGACTGAGGGGTGAGAGGACCCAAACCAACAAAACCTTCAGACGGCCCACAGAGAACAGCAGGGGACTGAACGCTGAACGTTTCTCATGATGACTTCTGACACTGATCAGATGATCAACAGAGAAATGTTGGAATACTTCTCTGAATTGAACTCAGTTGTAGACTGTTTCATGGATGGAAATGTTGCTAAATGTTAAAGATAATTCTGATAAATTTGTAATGTTGCCAACACAGCTACTACCCAAACACATTTTGGTCTATAAAAGCAGCATTTTGGATTGTATTTTACTTTGTATTTTTCTTCCAGCTGTTCCCTTCTTCAAGAGTTAGTGAGTAAATTTACATGAACACTTGTTTTTATGCCAGATGCCGTTCCTGACCAACCACCGATCACCGAGCTGTCATCCAATACATTCAGCTTGGAGCAAATGCTCAAGGGCAGAGACCAGGGTTTAATTTGAGCCGGATCCTGCCGAAACAGGATATGTGAACTCTGTTATTTTGACAGGGTGCATTTCGGAAAGTGTTTGCTTGGATCTGGTAACTCTCAGGCTTACTAATAATAAAGTTGTGAAAAAATACGACTGTTTTGAATGAATTACCCTTATGCTGGATATGTAATCTGAAATAATTACATAAACACTCATTTTAAACACAACAGCCACTTACGAGCATACGAGCCGCCCCTTCAAGAAGCATTTCCATGTCTACCCTTGAAAACATCTCTGTCCTTAAAAGAGTGGTGGGGGGTGAGTGCTGAAATAACCAGACAGTCCTATGCAGGCAGGATCTCGCAGGAGCCTGGAGGTTTCACATGTGGAGTCAGACAACAACGAGCAGGGACAGTGTCAGGCTCGGAGCCACCAAGTGTGTGAGATTGGGGTAGGATGCTTGACAGAAGTGAAGCCTTTACAAATGTTGGTAAGCATACGTTTAACAACTTGTTAAAATACAAAAATGAAGGAAATGGCATATATTTGAAATTTTCTGGGGGATCCATGGAGTTGGAGTAGAATAAGGGGCCAGCATCCCAATATATATATATTTACAGGTAGTCCCCGACTTACGAGCGAGTTCCGTACAAGCGAGGTGCTCGTAAGATGAAAATTCGTAAGTTGGAACACGAAGCACATGTTCTCGTAAGTCCGGAATTTCGCTCGTAAGTTGGAACGGTTTTGCTAGCGCAACTACAAACACTCGTTTTTCATCGAAAAACTGCTTATGAGTGCATAAAAATGATCGGAAACGTGTGTCCACATGTTTAGCTAACGAACTGTGGTGAAAAAACACAGAAAAACTCGGTATTTTTTGCGTTTTTTCCAAAAATTCGCCAGCTCGTAAGTCCGGAACCTCGTATGTAAGAGCGCTCGTAAGTCGGGGACTACCTGTATATATATATATATATATATATATATATATATATATATATATATATATATACATAGTATATATATGTATATATATATGTATATATATATATATA
>JBBPBX010052398.1:0-13764 GCA_038048925.1 Garcialebias charrua
AATAATAATAATAATAATGAATTCAATTTATAACGCGCTTTTCATTAGTGAAAATCTCAAAGCGCTACACACATTGAATGCTACACACATTCATACACTGGTAGCGGCAGACTACCATGCAAGGTGCTTTCCAGTCCTACCGGGAGCAACTCGGGGTTAAGTGTCTTGCCCAAGGACACAACAACACATGGTGTGGGGAACCGGGATTCGAACCGCCAACCTTCCGATCGGGGGACGACTCTTGTCTTGCCAACCTCAGAGCCTCTCTTTACACATCTTCCGAATCGAAAAAGATTATGGATTTGGTCAGCTGGTCGCTCAAAGCAATTGATAAATATTTTCCAACAGACGACAGGGCGCTGGAGAGCCCTCATGCCCTGAATGGACCCACACGCAGCTGGGCATGTCATTGATTCCTGGGGCAAGTGGAAGATCATGTGCCAATCTGTGCTGTCCGTGGAGGACACAGAAGATGCGTACATTATTGGATTTATGATAACAGGGTTTCTGCTTTTTGGAATAGTCAAATACCTAGGATATCGACAAATTAGGAAGACGTCTGCAACAGTTTCGGCCATGGTAAAGCTGACAGCCTTATGTGAAGACACTGAGGAGTTGAGAAAGTGCAGGAGAGAACTGGATGATGGCATAAAGAAGGCCAAAGCCGCGTATGCACAGAGGATCGAGGGACAGTTCACCTCACATGATCCAAGGAGCATGTGGCAGGGCATCAAATGCTTAACAGACTACAAGGGCAAAAGCAAACAATGCCCCAGGGACCCATCCCTGCCTGATGCCCTCAATAAGTTTTATGCACGTTTTGATGATCCAAACAGACCAACTAGCACCAGACTCACCTCATCACCAGACGAGGAGCACCTCAAAGTGACCGCAGCAGAAGTGAGAGGCAGTCTCAGAAGGATCAACCCTCATAAAGCTACGGGTCCAGACAACATCCCAGGGAAAGTTCTGAAGGAATGTGCGGACCAGCTCTGTGAGGTGCTGGCTGACATCTTCACCACCTCACTTGCACTGGAGTCAGTTCCCACCTGCCTGAAGACCGCCACCATCATCCCAGTCCCAAAAAGCTCCACAGTGACTGGTCTGAATGACTATAGACCGGTGGCCCTCACCCCGATAGTCGCTAAATGTTTTGAGAAACTGGTCATGTCCCACATCAAGACAGCCGTCAACATCAACGAGGACCCTCATCAATATGCATATCGTGAGAACCGATCAACAGAGGACGCCATCTCCTCCGTGGTCCACACTGCTCTCACCCACCTGGATCAGAAGGACTCATACGTGCGTCTGCTCTTTGTGGACTTCACATCTGCCTTCAACACCATGATCCCCCAAACTCTGATAGACAAACTATCCACACTTGGACTAAGCCCCTCTATTTGTAACTGGGTCTTAGACTTCTTAACAGACAGACCACAGTCCGTGAAGATCCACAACTTCTCCTCCTCCACCATCACCCTCAGCACTGGCTCTCCTCAGGGATGTGTGCTGAGCCCTCTTCTGTTCACTCTGCTCACATATGATTGTATAGCCACACATCCAGGCTGTCATATTGTTAAGTTTGCAGATGATACAGCTGTGGTGGGATGCATCACAGATAATGATGAATCCAGCTACAGACAGGAGGTGGAACATCTGGAGAGCTGGTGCAAAGAGAACAACCTTCACATGAATGTGAAGAAGACGAAGGAGATGATTGTGGACTTCAGAAGGAACAAACACACCCACACCCCACTGTATATAGGTGGATCTGCGGTGGAGGTGGTCTCCAGCTACAAATACCTGGGTGTACACTTGAATGATAACCTCAGCTGGAGCAACAACACCACCAGCCTGATCAAGAAAGGTCATCAGAGACTCTACTTCCTCAGACGGCTGAGACGAGCCGGTCTGAGAAGCCCAGTCCTCACCTCGTTCTACAGGTGTGCAGTGGAGAGCGTCCTGTGCTCCAGCATCAACGTGTGGCATGGAGGCTGCACAGTTGCAGAGAGAAAAGCTCTGCAGAGAGTGGTGAAGGCTGCACAGAAGTCTGTGGGAGTCAGTCTCCCCACCATCACAGACATTTACACCTCCAGATGCAGAAAAAGAGCCACCTGCATCATGAAAGACCTCACTCACCCAGCACACTCACTCTTTGCACCACTCCCCTCGGGACGGAGGTTGAGGAGCATCAAATGTAGAACCACTAGACTGAGAAACAGCTTCTACCCTGAGGCTGTCAGACTCATGAATAAATAAATAATAAGAATAAACACTGCAAAATGTCACATCATACTGATACTGTACTGATCTGTTTCTTGTTGCTGCGTTCATCTGTGACCATCTGCTCATGTTCGTGCTGCTGTTTATAATGATGTTTTTCTACTACATTAGGGCTTAGTGTATTACTAGCTGATGTGATGTCTCTCTTAGTTAATCCTAGATGTTATTATTGTATTTCTCTTGCATTTGTTGTTGGATGTAACTGGGACCCTGTGTACATAATCTCGTTTTCAACACATGTACTACATGCGGTGCAAATGACAATAAATTCTCTCTGACTCTGACTCTGACTCTGAAGGATTCATTCGTGCCTCGGGCTCTCAGACTTATTGCTTATCGAGCTCAACCGCAAGCTGGACACGATTTCTGAGAATTGTAGGCCACTTGCGACTCCTGGAACTAACCAGCATGAAGAATTCAATCTTGGAGAATGCCAACTAGAGCACGGACCAGGCGGAATGTCCATTAATCTGGCTGTTTGGATTAGCCATTGAGTGTACCAGCAGAACTTGAAGGTCTGGCGGCCCAAACAATTGTTTATCTGAATTTGACCTCCCCGCTGGCCTTGGACAAGCCAACTTATCTCAAACAGTTTCTGGAGGATACATAAACTAAAAGCTTCTGCCTGCCCCCCTATCCCGAGGACATCTGTAGCCTTATCAGAACCATGATGCTGATAGCGTAACATCTTATCAGAACTTTCTGGAGCGTTTATGGATAACTCACCGGCTTTGTCAACCTCTATGAATAAATGTATTATGATGTCATTGTATGTTGCCATTTTATGTTGAGAGGTCTTTATTTTTGCATCTTTTATGCTGTTTCCAGCCAGGACATGGTGAAACAAGACTTTTTTTGCTTCCTCCACCCTCGTTTTCTCCTTTTCTCATCTGCCTGTATGTTGTATGCAACAGGTCTCTCTTGTAAATGAGTCTTTGAGGCTCAATGGGAACTAACCTGTATAAATAAAGGTCTAATAATAATAATAATAATAAAAATATTACAGCCTGATCCTTGCAGTTTGTAGACAGTTCTACGTCATATAGCTCCGCCCTTTAGCTCCGCCTCTTGGATATCTCCCCCGCGACAGCGTCATACTGAATAACCTTTTAGTCCACGCCCACCTACAGTGTGGGCCCGCCCCGTGTGTATTTAACTCCACCACACGGAAGGTACTGCCTCTTCTTATCATTCACCGTGATACTGAAGACCTGTCTACATCTACAACAATGGAAAAAGTGTGCAGGCGGTGCTGCGGGGAAACCCTGCAGGACTTTGACCAGCACCTCCTGTGCGTGCACTGCCTGGGGCCTCGTCATGCGGAGCTGGACTACCCCTGCCGCATCTGTGCTAAATTGCCCGCCGGCGAGCGGGAGCGCCGGGCCGCCCTGCTCGGGCTAGCCAAAAAAGGCGTGCGTCCCCGGAAGGACGAGTCTACGGGGAGGGAGCGAGAGGCTGCCCTGCTCGAGCTAGCCAAAAAATGCACGCGGTCACGGAGGGGCGAGTCTCCGGAGGCCCAGGCTACACAACCGGACGAGTCGGACTGGTCATCCGACAGAGAGGACAGCAGCGAGGTGAGCACAGTCCACTCCCCCCTCGGCAGCGTGGAGACTCTGGACGAGGAAGGCATGGGCTCGGAGCCCCTCCACGCCGAGGCCTGGGGCCACTCCGCTTCCCACCCTGGGGGCGCTGCTGCACGAACTGCCGGCCATCATCAAAGAGGCTGCGGAAACTAAAGGTCTGCCCGTCCCAGTGCCACCGCCACCGAAGTCTGACGACATGCAGGGAAGGTTTGGCGCCGCTTCGACTCGACGCATAGACCCAATATGGCCACGCTTCCCGGCCGCCTTGACGTACTGGACAGAGGGCACAGCAAACCCTGCAAAGATGAAGGCCCCCCTGTCGGAGTTCGCGCCCATCACGAGGGTGGAGGGGTTCACCGAGTGGGGATTCCCGTCGGTGCCCCCCCCTGGAGCAAGGCCTGGCAGAGGTTTTCGGGGCGAAGACGGCGAGGCTGGACCAGAAGCCGGTCCCGCCAGGTAAGCTGGACCAGACAGTTCTGCAACTAGCTAACAGAGTGTTCCAGAGCTCCGTGCAGGACGGCAGCAGCAGACAACCACGTGGCGCTGCTGGCTTTCCACATGTCCAAACAGCTGGAAAAAGCTGAGTTGCCGGAGCCACTGAAGAGCTCGCTCTGCACGGCGGCAAACGTGATTCTAAACCTGTGCGCCGTCTCCACCACCTGCCTGTCCCGCTCTACAGGGTGGCTAACCATGATCCACTGCGCCACCTGGCTACGTCATGCGCCGAATCTGCCGGAGCCCCTAAAGGAGCTGCTCCAAGGGGCGTTCTCGTCGGAGAACTTGTTCGGGGCGAGTCTGAAGGACTTGCGGGACAAGTCCAAGATGTCGGAGGAGATGTCTGAGACGGTGAGGAGCCTGATGTCATCTCAGCAGCCCCCACGCCACTTCGAGAGCTGGAAGGACCGTCGCCAGCAGAGGGAACAGTTCAGACAGTCCACGGCTGCAGCTGCCTCCCACCGTGCAGCCCCCCCGACCCCCCCTCCACACAAGGAGCAGCGGTACCAGTACCGCAAGCCGCCTGCCGCTCAGCGGTTCCAGAGGGGCGGCCGCCATCAGGGGCAGAACTGGTCGGGGCAGAAACAGCAGCAGCAGTACCAGCAGCAGTACCAGCAGCCACGCAAGCGTGAGCAGCAGAGGAAATGACTGGCTGCGGGGAGTGTGCATGAAAGAAGTTCTGTGTCTGATTTGTATTCAATAAATCAAGAGAGTGAACAGAATGTGTTTCCTCATGTGTCGAGCTCATCCGTGGGGTCATGTCGCCCTCTAGCGGCTCATGTATGCACACTTCCCACCACTGGTAAAAAGCTGGTCTCCAATAAACAGCTTTCTTCAAAACAAAGAATGTCTAAAAAGGTAATCAGTCATTCTGGTTCAAAACAAGAGATGTGTCGAGCTGCGCGGGTGGAGCGGGGAAAAACCACTAGCCCCCCGCTTAGAGCAAATAAATTACCCACTAGGTCAGCCCACGAGCTGTACAGCGAGGGTCAAAACATCTCAGCTAAGCTTCATGTGTGTCGTGCTGCACGAGGTGAGCAGGGCAGAGTCCCCAGCCCCTCGCTGAAACCAAATAAATTAACCGCAGGGTCAGCACACAGACTGCCAGGCGAGGGTCATGACATGCCAGCAGAGCTTTACAAAACCAAGTGTTTCACATCCTCAAATGAATCGACACAGCGGCAGCTAGATCATCTGCGCTGCAGCTCCGAGCGCAGCAGGAGGAAACGCGTCTCACAGAGCGAACACGAGCCACCGCTAAAGCGGAGAGCAGTGTGCAGCGGAAGTGACGTTTTCCCTCAGCGTGGGTTTGCCTCCACTACAAGCTCATAGAAGACCGGTAGTGCAGAGAAGACACCGCCCAGCAACGTGTGTTTTCCCCAACTGCAAGACAACTAACAAAGCTCGACGCGAGGACGTCATCAAGGCGCGCGCCGGCACGCAGCGCCTGGCCTCAGAGTTTGACAGCTGTCAGCACAAACATGCAGACATGCAGCTCTGAGAAGCCTGACCGTTCCTTTCTGGCCAGGGCTCCCGTGGGCCACTCACGTGGCAGAGGTAGAGCCCTCGGAATGGTTGATGACCATGTCGCGCGCAAACCATCACGCGCACCCACTGTCAGAGAGACACGCCCAATGGAGGGAGCGGTGCACTCTCGACAAGTGGATGGACGCGCTCATCCGCAGAGGTTATGCGCTTCAATTCGCTGCAAAACCTCCTTTCAGAGGAATATTAAAAACAGAGCTGACGGATTCAGAGCAGAGCTCCTCCCTGAGGACAGAGATCAAAGAGCTGCTGTCAAAGGGAGTGATTTCCAGAGTACCAGACGAGGAGAAAAACACAGGGTTTTACTCCCGTTATTTTCTCGTCACGAAGACATCAGGCGGCTGGAGACCCATTCTCGATTTGTCGACGTTCAACGAATCGATCGTGAAGAGAGGTTTTCACATGCTGACAATGAAGCAGCTGCTGAAAAACGTAAAACAAAACGATTTCTTCACCTCACTCGACCTGCGGGACGCTTATTGGCACATACCAATAGTTCCAAAACACAGGAAGTTCCTGCGCTTCTCCTTCGAGGAAGCTCAGTTCGAGTTTGAGAGGTTGCCTTTCGGCTACTCTTTAGCCTCACGCACTTTTACGAAGTACGTGGGGACCGCATTCCAGCCGTTGCGCACAGCTGAAATGAGAATTTTCTTTTACCTCGACGATCTGCTTCTGTTAAAGAGGATCTAAACCGAATTTTAACTTTTTTTAGCTGATAAACTCCCTAGAATGTGTTTAAAAGTTTTCATAGCACTATGTCTGTGTTAATTTTCATGTAATTGTTTGTATTTGTTTAAATCGGCAATATTTGGTCTAAAAACGTGTTTACGGTAGCCCTATGGGTTGAACAGAGGTTTTTGCACCTTCATTTTCTTGTTCTAGGATTCGCACAGTGACGTGTTTTCGCAAGCTTGCGTCACGAACTTGGTTCAAGCAGAGCCAATCCCCAGCGGAGATGAGACGGCCCTCACTGCAGTTCATACCTTATATGGGAGTGGTACATTTCACTCCTGAAAAGCTCAGCAGCAAAGCATATTATAGTTTTCGGAATGGCACTAGTTATTTGTGTATTTTAACTTATTTATTTTAAGAATATTTTCCTCTTCATCAAAACTATCTGGTTGTATTTGTTTTAATAGCGTGCGACAGAGGAGTGATGTGTGAATGCCAAGTTGGGTCAGTGGTATAACATTTGGGTTGGGACCCGGGAGACCTGAGTTCGAGCCCCGGACACGGAGAACTTTGGGTATTTAAAAAATATATTTTAAGCCTTTGGTTTTGGATAGATCGGGTGGAATATATAAAAACATATACATGTTTATTCTTTGTTGTTGCTTGGTTTATGTTGTTGGCTAGCGGTTTAGTTTGCTTTAGGTTGTTGCTGGAGGAGGTGTGAACATAAGCACAAACCCCAACCTCCTCCCCTCCTTGACTCTCGACACGCCCATTTTGAGGGAGATTTTGAATCTGGCCTGGGGGTGGAGTTACCGTTTCACTCTGTGTTGAGTGCGTCTTTAAGCAGCTCGAGACAGGAAGCTGCAGCTCAAACCAAAGTTTTAGTGGAGCACTTGTTAAAACTGGGGTTTTCAAATAACTAGGAAAAAAGTTCCCCCCTCCCAGATCAAACTATTGTTTATCTGGGGGTAGAACTCAACACGTGCACAATGAGAGCTCGTCTTTCCGAGCAGAGAGCGCACGACCTGGCAACTCAGCTGTCACGAGTCAGACCAGGAAGAATAGTGACAGCGGCGACCATCATGCGGCTTCTTGGGCTGATGGCGGCCACGTGGTCGTGGAGCTAGGTTTGTTGCATATGAGGACGATGCAACGTTGGTTTGCCCGCCTGCACGTGGATCCGGTGCATCAAAAGAGGCGGATGATCAAGGTTCCCCCCTCCGTGGGAACCGATTTGCGTCACTGGGGGAATCCTCTGACGTTGTCAAAAGGAGTCTCCATGACCACACCTACGTCTCATGTTCCAGTCTTCACAGACGCCTCTCTGATGGGCTGGGGGCGACGTGTCTGGGTCAAACGGTGGGGGCGAGATGGCCGGAGCACACTCGCCTCCATATAAACGTTTTGGAACTTCTGACAGTTTACAAAGTGGTATAGCATTTTGCTCCCCTGCTTCGAGACCAACATGTACTGATACACACCGACAACCAGGTGGCGGCATCGTACATAAATCGACAGGGCGGCGTCCGCTCAGCCCAACTGCTGGGTGTGGCGAAGCAGCTCCTGCTCTGGGCTCACCAGAATCTACGCTCTCTGCGAGCAATGTACATTCCTGGTGTTCTGAACAGAGGAGCGGATATCATGTCGAGGGGGGCCACGTCAGGGAGACTGGGCTCTACACCCCGATATAATCACACAGATCTGGTCCAGGTTCGGCCAACCAAGCGTGGACTTGTTTGCGTCACGGGAGAACGCGCAGTGCGCACTGTGGTTCTCTCCGAGCTCGAAAGACGACCCTCCCCTGGGAATGGACGCTTTTGCGCACAGCTGGTGGCCAGAGAAGCTACTATACACTTTTCCACCCGTTGCTCTCATCCCACGCGTCCTGGAGCGAGTCCAGAGGGAGAAGCTGTCAGTCATCCTGATAGCTCCAGAGCGCAAATACGCGCTGTGATTCCCGGTTATCCAGCAGCTGTTGTGGGATGAACCCCTGCAGCTTCTGTGGAGGGAAGATACGCTTCTGCAAGCAAGGGAGGGGGCGATCAGGCAGTTCCCAGAGATAGGCCAACCCCTGTGGGCTTGGAGGCTGAACGGAACCTTTTAGCTAGTTTGGACCCATCTCCAGCTGTGGTGAGGACTATCCAAGACGCACGAGCTACGTCCACAACAACTGTGTACGCGTCAAAATGGGCAGCTTTCCAGCGCTGGTGCGCTGAAAAAGCGACGCCACGTCATGTGAACTGGGCTGCGTGTTGTTATTCCTGCAGCTGTTGTTAGAGAGCAGTGTTTCCCCTACATAACTTACCATGGCGGGGTGGTGGTGGGGGGGAGACGGACAGAGACACGTCCTGAGCCGCGCAGCCGTTGTTGCGTTTTCTTGGGCTTGTTTTGAACGTAACTTTGCTTGTTTGGGCTTGTTATTATTTGTTCTTTATTATTTGTCTAGAGCAGGGGTCTGCAACCTTTTCGATCCAAAGAGCCATTTCTGCTCCTTTGTTCACTAAATTAAACGTGACCGGAGCCACAACACCTGCTGCAACTGGGATTTTCAACTGGTGGCCCACGGACCACTTTAAGTTTGTTGGAGGACGTTTTTCTGGCCAGCAGGAGTGACTTTATAAAACTAAAAATTTCTAATGATTTTTAACATTTACTGCTATTTTTACATTTTAAGATAAAATAAAAGACAAGATTCTTGTAAAGAAGGAAAAATTTATATAGTTTTGCCCAGTTTCTAAAAACTAAAACGATAAACTATGCAGGCCTATGTGATTTATTTTTTTAACTGTAGAAAAATTAGGTATCCTACTTAAAAGAAATAAAGCATAAAGTGAAAGTATGTTTTACTCCTTGTAATGTAGGAAAACTTCTAAAACTAACCCTTCCAGTTGTTATAAGAACCAATAAAATTCAGTTTTATGTCAGTTTTGGTCAAAGCTTGAAAGAGCCGCTGCAGAGGGACCAAAGAGCCGCATGTGGCTCCTGAGCCGCAGGTTGCAGACCCCTGATCTAGAGTGACAAGACCACATTAAAATGAGCTCCAATAAGTGGAGGAAATATGGGAAAAATATAATAAAGAATGGGAGAAAGAGCACACACTTAAAGCATGATTCAGGATAGAGATTAAAGAAAGTTTTTTGTTGACTTAGCTTACTATGAGTTTGCTGTTTAATTTTTATTTTATTTTTTAATTTGTACGCATCCTTTATGATTGTCTGTTGTTGTCGTTGTCCACTGTTGTCATCACTCTTAGTTTAAAATTCAGGTCTCTCTGGTAAATGAGTCCCAGAGGCTTAATGGGATTAATTTGTATAAATATGCCAAATGTATTTTTATTTTTTAGAGTGGATATGTTCTTCAAAGTCTTTAGCATAATTTTGCTATATGTAATGCCATAATAACTGTATGTTTATACTGTTTAAAAACGGCCCTTGTTTTACACAATGGGGTGGGTTGCCAGCTGGACTTGTTTTGGGCTTGTTTTCATGGGGCTGGTCGCTTGTTTCTGTCGCGATATACTGGCAGATAGAGACAAAGCCGAAAGCGCGCAGTTTTAAGAGCAGAGGAGAGCCAAACATTTCAGCCGCGTTCAGTTTTATTTATTTATTTTTCGGTGGAGGTGAGACTAGGGTGAGCCCGAGCCGCGCGCTCTGTGTGTGTGTGTGTGGAGCCGCTCGCAGCTGGAGCCGAGCAGAGGAGACACATTTCAGACACGCGTTCAGTTTTTTTTTTCCCCCATCCGTGGGGATGAGAAACGTGAGCCGTGCGCGTGTATGTGTGGTGGGTGTCAGCTGAGTGTTCAGCATGAGGCTGCTTTTATGTTTTTTTTTTCAGCTAATGCACCTGCAGTGGGAGCTGCTAGTTTAGCATTACATCAGTGCCGACAGGTGTTTGGAGCGTTGGGTAGGCGGGGCGCTCGGTTCTGTTGAGGGGGCGGGGCGCCCCGCCTATATAATGGTAGGGGAAACACTGGAGAGGAATTTAGCTTATAGCATCATTAAAGTGTATGCTGCTGCTATTTCCTTGTGTCACGAAGGCTTTGGTGGCAGGATGTTATTTAATCACCCGCTGGTGAAGCGGTTTCTGCAAGGTGTGCGCAGACGTAAACAGTGAGGCGTGACCTCTCACCTCAGTAGGATTTGTCCCTGGTTTTACGCGCCTTGCTCAAAGCTCCTTTCGAACCTCTGAGCGACGTGTCACTGAAGTTTCTGTCACTCAAAACTGCACTCTTACTGGCGCTGATGTCAGCGAAGAGAGTGAGTGATTTATGTGCACTGTCTGTGGCCCCATCATGTTTACAAATCCAACAAGATGGAAGCTCTGCCACTTTAAGGCCTAATCCAGTTTTTATGCCAAAAAATTTAAAACAGTGCGTTTAAATCAAGGCAAATTATTTTAAATGGGTTCCAGCTTCCTCCTCACACTTCAGAGGAGGAGGCCGAACAACATTTGTTGTGTCCTGTCCGTGCACTACAATGTTATGTGGCATGAACGGCCAGTCTACGCCAGTCACAGAGTTTGTTCATCCACTACAGGGACAGCTCTGTGGGGCGAGCTTTGTCATCCCAGCGGCTCTCACACTGGCTGTGTGAAGCCATCTCAGAAGCTTACAGAGTGTGTGGAGTAGAACCTCCTCAGACGCTACATGCTCATTCTACACGGGCGTTGGCGTCTTCTGCAGCTTTACATGGTGGGATGACAGTAAGCGATATCTGCTTGGTGGCCTCATGGGCCACGCCCTGCTCGTTCATAAGGTACTATCTTCGTGACATGTCAGGCCTCTCCATGACTAATCCAGTCCTGGGAGTTATGGATTAGCAGGGTAATGTTTTCATGTGGTGTTCTGCCACTCCAACTGCCTCGGTGCAGGATGTATGAGTGTTGCCATCAGTCTCAGGGCTCTGGGACTGAGTTGTTTTTATTGTTACTGACTTTTAAACCTGTCTGTACATAGTTCAGAGTCAGTTATGTTCCCCTGTTGGGGGTCACCGCCGAGGCCTGTTCTAGCCTCTGGCGTTGTTGCAAATCATAAAAAATAAAAAACACAAAAAAATAAAATAAAATAAAATAACAATATAAATGTTTGTGAGGCTGCGGTGCAGCTGTCACACGCCTGTCAGGCCGCAGTGCAGGCCTGCAGGCTCATCCACCTATCACCAGCGCCCTCCTCTGGTGCGTCGTGACGTGGGACGCACATATGACGTACGAGGAAGGACAGAGGTGTGTTTGGGTGAGCAAGGACTTCATGCTTGGGCTGGACCCAATGGGGCATGGAGTACATCTTGCTTCGCCCTTTATCCAATTGGCGGAGCTAAAGTGCGGAGCTATACGACGTAGAACGTTGGTTACGTATTGTAACCCCAGATTCTACGAGTATAGCGGAGCCCTTTAGCTTTGTGGGCCCCATTGGCTCTTGAACGGCTGAATGATGAGCTGTTCGAGGCAGTACCTTCCGTGTGGTGGAGTTAAATACACACGGGGCGGGCACACACTGTAGGTGGGCGTGGACTAAAAGGTTATTCAGTATGACGCCGTCGCGGGGGAGATATCCAATAGGCGAAGCTAAAGGGCTTCGCTATACTCGTAGAATCTGGGGTTACAATACGTAATCAACGTTCCTTGTCTCACTTCCTGTGTTGCGTTTTTACCCATTCCCCCATCCACACTGAAAACAAAACCGCACGGTGCACACAGACACCAGCGTTTCTGTGAGTCTGGGCGTACACCTTCCTGAACTTGGGAACAAATTCTTACAACTTCACTGTTCCCATCACCATCACAATTCCTGTGCTCTGTTGAAACCAAATCTGAAAATACAAGAAAATAGTTAGAATTTTATTTTGTTTGCTTCTTCCTAATTTGCAAAATTGTCAAAATTATAAAAATGGACGTATATAAAGATACGTTATTTAAACAGATCATTCTAGACCGACGCGCAAAAGAGCCAGTATCCAAACCTTCACTTTTGGCCGAACTATTCCTTTAGAAGTGATCACAACTAAATGTTTCTATGCTTTTCTCTCACAGAGCAGATCGATCTGTAAATATACATGTTTATGTGTATTATAAGTACAATGTAAGAGTACAAGTGTGTTAGAATACAGTACAGCTTGGAGTAATGAGACAAACATGAAGTGAGGTATAAACACAGCCATGTTTTGTAAAAAAGCTTCAGCCGAATAACAAGGATTTGTTCAAATATTTGCTGCACAAGTTTTAAAAAAATGAGTGAAATACTATTCTTCATATTACTAAAGATAGGTGAAAGTCTACCAGCTTTAATTTGGACTATTCCTCTAAAAACAGTTCTACACCGAACAACAGAAATCACATGTTAATATAACATTTTAGATGACTAATTTGATTTGTAATAACCATATTTTTGGTTAAAATAGAAGTAGCTTTTTTCCTAGCAGAGGTTAGTTTTCTACATATGTACACACACTACCAGCAGGGAAGAAATATTTACAAAATGAGTAGCAGCATTTTGGAAAACCATGACGGCTTTGAAATCCAAAGAAAGTCATGTTTTTAAAAAAAATCTCTTCATATTGTTGACGTCAGTAAAATGTTACCTCGATATATATTTGTTTTGCCAAATGGAATTTAGAGGTTTTAAGTCCAGCTGAGCTCTTTTTTTATTTCTTTTTGTAGTTGCAGAAGCCATTTGTGGAAAGACGCTACAAAAAAAAAAAAGTTTCATGTGATGGAAAGCTCGATGTAAAGATTAAATTAAAAAAAGCATTTAAAGAAACTGCTGTTCTGCATCGATTACGGGTATTTCTTTGTTTGTCTGCAGCTGCCAGAGACTCTTTTCCCCTCTGTGTGCACCAATGACATGTAACTGTGTGTGTTGGAACAAAAACCAAATACTGGTGCGCCCTCGGTGAAGACAAGTGTCTTTGTGTTTGATGGAGGTGTGCAGTGGAGCACCAGGACCAGCAGGGGCCGCTGGGAGAGCCTAGAGGGCCGTGAGGCGACCTGTGAGCGCCGCTTGGAGCTCCGATGGGAGGAAGACTCCCAGCTCTGTGATGATGCCTCCTGTGATGAGCTGATGAGGGGTCACGTCGAACGCCGGGTTCCACACTTCAATACCTAACAGAGAAAAGGGTTTATTTATTTACAGGGTGAGGTTGGTCATGCTGTCATTTCTTAATAAAACATTGGTTCTTGGAGCCCA
>JBBPBX010052399.1:0-24220 GCA_038048925.1 Garcialebias charrua
TAAGTTGCTCTACAAAGTGTCGCATTGAATCCTTGTGTAAAAACACGACAGCCTCCACTCAGAAACGTGAACAGAGAGGCGGAGACATTATTAAATCAGCAGTTTATCATATATCGCTAAAGACACGGTCAGTCTCAGCTGTGGAAGAAGACGGCTAAAGCGTTAGCCATCGTTAGCCGCTAAGGACCGTGTCTTTGGCGATGTGATGAGCTGCTGATTTATTAATGTCTCCACGTCCTTCTGCTCCTCTCATGAAAGCGCTGCAGTGCGCGCATGACTAAATGAGCTCAGACCCGTGGTTTGTTTAATGAAGCAGGAGGCTGTAAAAAAAACTCGGTTCTGCCGTTTCACGCTCCACTCCGCTGTTTAAATGGTGAAAAAGATTCGTAGATCCGAGCCTTCGTCGGGATTATTTTCAGCATCGTCTACAAAAATATTTTTTCTGCCCTCATCTGACCATTTAAATCCAAACTAGCTCAGGAAAAACATTGTTTTTCCCCCTCAGCAGCTGCGTCGCGGCTCTTCATATCTGCCGTGTTTACTTCTTGTTGTGCTGAAGTCTCCGCCCTCCTGCAGCCTGCAGGAAGGAGGGGCTGGGTCTGTGCTGCTCAGTGAAGGAGAAGGAGGGGGGCGAGTGGGAGAAAACAGACAGATGGAGGATTCTCGATATAAACGATATAGTCTCGTCTTATATCTCTTTAGAAAAAATCTCGATATTTTAAAAATATCGATATATCGCCCAGCCCTAGTCTAGACTTAAATGTTCATGGGTTGCAGAGGTACTCCACTCCAGTTTTAATTCAAAGTCTAGAGGGGTTGCTATTTTAATAGGTAAATCTGTACCATTCAAAATGTCTAAAGTCATTTCAGACAAAGATGGCAGATATCTGATAGTATTAGGTACTTTATTCCATGTATCCACCTTGCTAGTTAATGTATATGCTCCCAATTTTGACAATCCTGGTTTTATGAATAAGCTGTTTGAAATTTTGCCATCTTTGAATGACTCTGTTTTGATTTTTGGTGGGGATATGAACTGTACTATAGATCCTCTGTTAGACCGTTCTAAACCTGTTCTAACCCAATCATCAATGGCTAATCCATTGAGGTTGCTGCTGTCCAGACCTGATCTCGAGACACTAATCCATGCATTCATCACAACCCGCCTGGATTATTGTAATGCACTGTACGCTGGGATCAGTCAGGCCTCCTTCTCACGCCTCCAGCTCGTGCAAAATGCAGCAGCTCGGCTTTTAACCGGTACACGTAAGTTTGAGCACATTACACCTGTTCTCTCCTCACTGCACTGGCTCCCCGTGCGAACTAGAGTCGACTTTAAAATCCTGTTGTTGACCTACAAATGCCTGAATGGCCTCGCTCCCCTCTACCTCTCTGAGCTGCTGGAACCATATGTTCCACCGCGGGCCCTGAGATCATCTGATCAGATGCTCTTGGTGGTTCCAAAAACACATCTGAAGCTCCGAGGAGATCGGGCGTTTTCAGTCACCGGCCCCAAACTCTGGAACAACCTGCCCCTCAACATTAGACAGGCCTCCTCCCTTCACTTGTTCAAATCCCTGCTAAAAACCCATCTGTTCTCTCTGGTGTTTCATACTGTGTGAGCTGACGTAGTGTATATATTTTTACTGTTTTCATTTTAATATTGTTCTTATACATTTTTATTATACTTTACTGCTGTTAATATCAGAATTGTTACTATTGATGTGTGATACTGTTCTGTAAATTTTTGAGCCTCTTTTATGTTGTGTGTGTGTGTGAAGCACCTTGATAACAGTTTATCTGTTCTAACTGTGCTATATAAATAAATTTGACTTGACTTGACTAGAACCCTAAATAGTTTCATGTTAAATAATGGTTGTGTTGATCCCTGGAGATCTCATAATCCGAACAATAAGCAATATTCTTTTTATTCTCCTGTTCATCAGACTTTTTCACGTATAGATTTTTTTTTATAGATGCTAAACTTATGCCTAAAGTATCAAATGCTACATATCACCCAATCATTATTTCGGATCATGCTCCTGTCTCTTTTGATCTTCAGATTGCACCTGGGCCTCGATATCCCTCTCAATGGCGATTTAACACCTCATTATTATTAGATGATAAATTTCACAAATTTATTACGGACGCAATAGAGGATTTTATTGCACTTAATGATTCTGATTCTGAACCAATTTCTAGGGCGCTCCTGTGGGATTCTTTGAAGGCATATTTACGTGGTCAGATAATTTCATATTCTGCGCATGTGAGGAAATTGAAGATGTCAAAGATTCAGAAGCTTGTATCTGAGTTGGAATTGGTTGATCAACAGCTTGCAGCTACTCCATCTGATAATCTTTCAAAGCGTCGTTTGGTCCTACAAACTGAGCTGGATCTTATTACAACTAATGAGGCGGAGCGCCTTATGCTTCATTCTCGTGCTAGGTATTATGAACATGGAGACAAGCCAAGCAGATTATTAGCTCATCAATTGCGCCGCCAAGCAGCTTCACGTTCAATATGTCGTATTACAGACGGCTCGGGGGTCCAGCAGGAGGACATGCAAACTATTAATTTGGTTTTTTCATCATTTTATGAGTCCCTGTATAAATCTGAACTTCCAACAGATCTGACTGATATGCATAAGTTCCTGGATGAGCTTCAGTTTCCTTCTTTACACCCAGAATTGATTGATCATCTAGAATCTGGTCTGACTATCCAGGAGTTAAATACCTCTTTACAAAATATGCAAAATAATAAAGCTCCGGGACCTGATGGATTCCCATCTGAGTTTTTTAAAGTATTTCAAGCTAAACTTATTCCATTGCTTTATTCTGTCTATGTTGAGTCTCTGTTACTCGGTTCACTTCCCCCTTCACTAAGGCAAGCTTCTATCAGCGTTCTCTTAAAGAAAGACAAGGATCCTGATCTCTGTACCTCCTACCGGCCAATATCTTTAATGAATGTTGACACAAAGATTCTTGCAAAGGCCCTGGCTCAAAGACTTGAAAGAGTTCTCCCAACAATTATCTCCAGGGAGCAAACTGGCTTCATAAAGGGACGTCAACTTTATTACAATGTTCGTACATTGTTGAATGTTATTTATTCGAGGGGGACTTCACTAGCGCCTGAGGTTGTCATAACAATTGACGCTGAGAAGGCATTCGATCGGGTTGAATGGAGTTATTTGTTTGTCGTTTTGGAAAAATTTGGATTTGGTAAAAACTTTATATCGTGGATACGCCTTCTTTACACTTTGCCCTGTGCCAGTATTATTACCAATAATAACAGATCCGGATATTTTCTTTTAAATAGAGGATGCAGACAAGGTTGCCCCCTATCGCCCCTTTTGTTTGCACTTGCAATAGAGCCTTTGAGTATTTTTTTGAGATCCTCTCCAAGTGTTAATGGAATCATCAGGAGCCATACAGAAATAAGATTGTCATTATATGCAGACGATTTGCTTCTATATGTTACTGATCCAATAAGAACTTGTCCCGCAATTGTGAAATTTTTTCACAGATTCGCCCATTTCTCAGGGTATAAAGTTAATGTCATCAAGAGTGAATGCTATCCTGTTAACCACTTGGCCCTACAACTCTCCCAATCGGATGTCCCTTTTAAGCTATGCCCTTCAGGTTTTCGATATCTTGGGGTCAACATAACCAGATCTTTTAAGTCTCTGTACTCTAAAAATTTTCTTTCACTTTTGGTGGACATCAAAAAAGACTTTCAAAAATGGGAATCCCTCCCACTCTCTTTGATAGGGAGAATAAGTACTGTTAAAATGAACATCCTGCCAAAATTTTTGTTTCTTTTTATATGTCTACCTGTATTTTTACCAAAAAGTTTTTTTAATTCTTTAGATTCAGCTATTGGTAATTTTTTGTGGAACGGCAAAACACCCAGAGTAAGACAAAAAACACTTCAGAACTGTAAGTTTCATGGTGGTCTTTGCTTACCAAATTTTCGATTTTATTACTGGGCAGCTAATATTAACAAAATTGCTTTCTGGTCTAATCCCGTTGATATAACCTGGTGTGAATTAGAAATATATTCATGTCCCTCAGCTTCACTTTCAGCTTTGCTTACAGGTCCAACTTCTGTGAATCCCTCAGGCCAAACTACCAACCCCATAGTTGTAGATACATTCCGGATATGGTTTCAGTTTAGGAAACAGTTTAAATTTACAGACCCCATAGTCTTGACCCCAATTTTAAAAAACCCATTGTTTAAACCTGCTCTTACTGATCCAACATTCTCCTTATGGCAGAATAAAGGACTAAAATGTTTCAAAGATTTATTTAGAGAAGGGTTGTTTTGCTCTTTCACTGATTTAGCTTCTAAATTTCATCTCCCACCCTCTCATTTGTTTAGATATTTTCAGATAAGAGCTTGTGCAAAATCCTTATTTCCTAATTTTCCTCATCTGCCTCCTGAACAGCCGTGGAGCGAATTTATACAACTTAACCCATTGCAAGGGTCCTTAATTTCAAAGATTTATAATTCTATTCAATCATATGATGTGTTTTTAACCACAAGCACTAAGAGAGCTTGGGAGCAGGAATTGGGGCTAGTTTTTGATGATCACTGGTGGGAGAAAGCTCTGATGGCTATTCATAATACCTCTATATGTGCCCGCCTGAGTCTGATACAGTTCAAAGTAATATTCAGATGTCATTACTCAAAATCTAGACTGGCACGGATCTACCCTAATGTAATAGATGTTTGTGACCGCTGTGGAGGCTCGCCCTGCAATCTTACACATATGTTTTTTTCGTGCTCAGCCCTTGTGAACTTCTGGCAAATTTATTTTCATACCATATCGATTGTACTTTCGAAAACTATTGACATCTCGGCTTATACTGTCATATTCGGTCTCCCGGAGCAATATAGTCAATACTCCACAAGAGAGTTGAAGGTGATAGCTTTTACTTCCTTGATCGCTAGGCGTCACCTTCTTTGTAATTGGAAATCAACTAAAACTCCATCCAGCACAATGTGGATAAATGAGGTCATGTCCTTTTTGAAAGTGGAGAAAATTAGATATACTAAATCTGGAAATTTGAACAAATTCTACTCTATCTGGCAGCCATTTATGGAATTTGTTGCTTTAAAGCTGGGGTATGTAAGATTGTAATGTAGTCTGTAACTTTTCAAACAATATATATTTTAACATATTTCTTCACTCTGTCACTAGATTGATGTTAGAGAGGTAATCTCTGAAAAAAACTAAAAAAAAAATATTGTCCCCTTGCTTCTCCAGGTGGTAAATAAGCATTTCTAAAAAGAAAAAGTGACCCGCCATTTTCCAGCCAATAAAAACAAAGTTTGTAACCAGCCAATAAAAACCGAGCTTGAATTTGAATCAGCCAATAAAAACAGAGCTTGAATTCAAATTTCAACAGACCACAAGGGGGCAGAGCCATATATGGCTCTGAGGGGGAGGGATCAGAATGCTTTGCTTGTTGAAATTTTTTCTAAGTGCTGCTGTTCTACAGAAACTGCAGACTGAACCTTTAATGTAGAAATACAAATTCCCCTGCACATCTAGGTTTCTTTTTTTTTTTTTTTTTTTTTTTTTTATTTTTTTTACTTAAAAGTTATTTCAATTTATTTATTTTTATTGTTTTATATTTTATTTACTACTACTTTCACTTTACTGTGTTTCACTATTGGAGGTGTTCTGTATGCGTTTGTTGTTCCTGGGGGGAAAAAAAAGGCATGTTAGAGTCAAAGGTGTGAATAGTTTGGTTATCTTCAACACTTTTATACCCTCGAATTTGTAAATACCTTTGTTCTATATGCAAAATATCAATAAAAATATGTGGAAAAAAAAGTGTTTGTATTGCATTGTAGTAATAAATAAAAGTGACCCATTTGGATGATATTTTAAATAAACAGCACTCTACAATAAATAAACTATATTAACAATAATAAAAATCTTAATAAATACAATAACAGTCAGAACAATAAGCAGCAACAGACTGTTTACAATCTAACTAATCAAGTTTTTGTCCAGTAGCAGCAGTGTGGCTGTATTTGTCCTCATTACTGTACTCACAACTTCTTGGACCTGCTCCTCCAAGTGGGACAGGTGCTGGAACAGTTCAGAGTTCAGTTCAGTCATCACACACTTCTTAGCTGCAGGTGATCTCTGGTGGATGTCTGTCCCTGAAGAGGACAAAGAGAGCAGCTACCTATGTCCCAGACTTGTAATAAAACAAAGAGATAAAAAAACAAGTTTATGTTTATTAAATTTGTTCATTTTTTTTACAAAAGAAACAATACAAGACAATCCCATAAATGATAATGTACAAAATATAAAAAAATGAAAGGTAGCAGAAAGAAGAATAAATCTTATTATATCTGCCCCTTTTTTCCAACAATCAGATTAAACAATAATAATCTTCAACCAACAGAACAAAATAACTAACTCTTTCTAATTTTCTAACTAATACAATACACATTACCATACCATACCATTTTATTTATAAAGCACTTTAAACAGGAAAAATACACATTACGCTATTTCATTTTTTTTAACACATTCGTTTTGATCATTTTCTTAAATGTAAACATTGACTTGGCATTTTTAACTACATTCTCCAAGCCATTCCATAATCTAATTCCCTGGATTGAGGTAGAACGTCCCTTCAAACTAGTTCTGAATTGTGGTTTTACAAACATCTCTGTCCCCTTAAGATTATAACAACTTTGTCTTTTAACAAAATGCATTTGGATATTTAAAGGTAATGCATTATTTTGAGCCCTATACATAACTGATAAAATATTATACCAAATCATGGAACTTCAATAACTTCAGTTGATAAAATAATGTACTTGATGGATGGGGAATGGAAGTTAATAAGATTATGATTTTAAACAAAAAAGATTATTTAGATAATAATAATAAAATAACAATACCTCTTTTTGAACGGTTGAAGCTCTCACTCATCTCATCAGGGCTTTAATTAGCTCCAAGGCTTGACAATACAGTTTTTTCATAAAGAGCTGAACTTTTTGAGTGATGGATGTCTCGTAGCGGTAGCGAGGATCAGTAACTTTAAAGCCTGCGCATATAACAACATTCAGACTTAGATTCAGAACTCATACAGTTTGTGTTATTGCTCTGGACCGATCTAATTTACCTGAAGAAGTAGTTTAAATGCAGCTGCTGTGTTGTTAGCGCACAGCTGCGGTGTCTTCGTTCACATTCCGATGACGTAGTTTCAAGCGCGTTCACGTGAGACGTGCTGTCTGCTGCAGAGAGCTGCCTCTAGCAGCTGCTGCAGAGTCGTCCACACACACAGCTTTGAATGTGCGCTCGTCTTAACAAGAAAGCCATAACGTTCCCAAACAGGAGACCGGAGCGAGCAGCTAATGGCTAATAATGCTGCGCGTGCTACGCGATAAAAGCTCCGTGCTGAAACGCGCCCAGGAAATTATGTTCCGCGGCGCATATATTAACGTTCAATGAGTGAAAAAAATAACCGAAACGGTACGGAGGTGGACCGAACCGAACGTGTTGTACCGAAACAGTTCGGTACACCCACTACAACCGTTACATGCCTAGTATATATATGTATATATATGTATATATGTATATATATATATATATATATATATGTATGTATGTATATATATGTATATATGTATATATATATATATATGTATATATATATGTATATATTAGGCATGTAACGGTTGTAATGGGTTTACCGAACCGTTCCGGTACACCACGTTCGGTTCGGTCCACCTGCGTACCGTTTCGGTTATTTTTTCACTCATTAAACGTTCTTAACAGGGGAATATATGCACCGCGGAACAAAATTTCCTGGGCGCGTTTCAGCACGGACCTATTTTCGCGTGGCACGCGCAGCATTTAGCCGTTAGCATCTCGTGCGGTCTCCTGTTTTTGAACGTTATAGCTTTCTTCAAAAGATGAGCGCACGCGCAGCTTGTGTGGACTTTGTTTCATGAAGACTCTGCAGCAGCTGAGTGCGTGACGCAGCAGCAACACGTCACGTGAACGCGCTGGAAACTGTCATCCGAACGTGAATGAAGAGCTGTATTAAAACTACTTCATCCGAACGTGAACGAAGAGCTGCATTAAAACTCCTTCATCAGGTAATCACAGCGGTCCAGAGCAATAACACAAGCTGTATGAGTTTTTAAATCTCGAATCTAAGTCTGAACGTTGTTATATGCGCAGGGTTTAAAGTTACTGAGCGTCGCTATGAGACATTCATCACGTCAACACTTCAAAAAGTTCAGCTCTTTATGAAAAAACTAACTGATGTTGTCAACAACAAGCCCTGGACCAGATTAAAGCCCTGCCATGATGATGAAGAGTGAGAGATTCAACCGTTCAAGAGGTATTGTTTTATTATTATCTAAATAATCTTTTTTTTTAAATCATAATCTTATTAACTTGTTTTTTTTAAATCTCTTTTGTTTTTTATTTCCAGTCTGTGACAGAGGTAAATCCACCTGCAGCTAAGTGATGACTGAACTGAACTCTGAACTGTTCCCACCTGTCCCACCAAGAAGAAGTTGTGAGTACAGTAATGAGGACAAATACAGCCACACTGCTGCTACTGGACAAAAACTTGATTAGTTAGATTGTAAACAGTCTGTTGCTGCTTATTGTTCTGACTGTTATTGTATTTATTAAGATTTTTATTATTGTTAGTATAGTTTATTTATTGTAGAGTGCTGTTTATTTAAAATCAGAGTCAGAGAGTCTTTATTGTCATTTGCACCGCATGTGGTACATGTGATGAAAACGAGATTATGTACACGGGGTCCCAGTTACATCCAACAACAAATGCAAGAGAAAAACAGTAATAACATCTAGAATTAACTAAGAAAAACATCAACTAGTAATACACTAAGCCCTAATATAGTGGAAAAACATCATTATAAACAGCAGCACGAACATGAGTCTGTATGAGCAGATGGTCACAGATGAACACAGCAACAAGAAAACAGATCAGCATCAGCATGATGTGATATTTTGCAGTGTTTATTTTTATTATTTTTATTCATGAGTCTAACAGCCTCAGGGTAGAAGCTGTTCCTCAGTCTAGTGGTTCTACATTTGATGCTCCTCAACCTCCATCCTGAGGGGAGTGGGGCAAAGAGTGAGTGTGCTGGGTGAGTGAGGTCTTTCATGATGCAGGTGGCTCTTTTCCTGCATCTGGAGGTGTAAATGTCTGTGATGGTGGGGAGACTGACTCCGACAGACCTCTGTGCAGCCTTCACCACTCTCTGTAGAGCTTTCCTCTCTGCAACTGTGCAGCCTCCATGCCACACATTGATGCTGGAGCACAGGATGCTCTCCACTGCACACCTGTAGAACGAGGTGAGAACTGGGCTGCTCAGACCAGCTCGTCTCAGTCGTCTGAGGAAGTAGAGTCTCTGATGACCTTTCTTGATCAGGCTGGTGGTGTTGTTGGTCATCCAAATGGGTCACTTTTATTTATTACTACAATACAATACAAACATATTTTTGGCACATTTTCAAAATAAACATTTTGTAAGTCTTTATTTTGTAAAAAAAAAAAAAAAAAATTTGTACCGAAAAAACCCGAAAATAAACCGAACCGAGCTCTCCTTGTAGTTGAACCGAACCGAAATGTGATTTTAGCGTACCGTTACACCCCTAATATATATATATATATATATATGTAATATATATGTATATATATGTATATATGTATATATGTATATATATGTATATATATGTATATATATATATATATATGTATATATATATATATATATATATATATATATATATATATGTATATACAGGGAACCCCCGACCTACGAACGAGTTTGGGACCTAAGAACCGTTCGCAGCTCGATCCGTTCGTAGGTAGGGGGTGAAAATTATATTTAAAAAAAAAATTATTCATTCATTCATTCATTCAACCTTTATTTATCATGCTAACGGAGCGCGCGCACACATTTAAGCATGTAAAGTAGTGTACTGTAATGTTAAACATTGCTATTCACATTTACAGAATAAATAAAAATATATTTTCTTACTTTGAGATGGTCAAAGCCGACATAGGTTGCCATGCGTTGATTGTTTTCGGGCCAAGCAGCGCGGGGGCCGGCAAGCCACCGCAGCTGCTCCAGACCTGTGTTAGCTAGCTGGCTAGCTTCTGCTAGCCAAGCCATGAGCTAGTGTTGGAGCGGCGGCGCGATCAATCTGCAGCTGCTGCTCCAGCCGCTGCTCCAGCCTGAGACGTCCACAGAGCTATTCCAGCTAGTAATTAATCCATATGATGCGATCCTGGTCACCAGTGTTCAAAAGGCCGGCTCCCGTGTTAGCTCCAGTGTTAGCTCTGGAGCTAGCCAGGCCGGAGGTGTAGCCAGGCCGGCCGGAGGTGTTCGCACGGCGGCCTGGCACGATCGGCGATAAATCCGCTGCTGCCTGAGACATCCACAAAGTTCACAGAGACGTTTCCAGCTAGTAATTAATCCATATGAAGCCATCCTGGTCACCAGTCTTCGTCCGGCTCTCGGCAGCTAACCTAAGATGGCGTCCGGTGTTCTACATTAATTTGTGACCGGAGACCCCAGTGACTGAACCTAAAATAGCGTCCGGTGTTCTACATTAATTTGTGACCGTGTAAACTGAAGACCTACTTCCTGTTGCCCAAGATTGCTCAAAAATTGCTCAAAAATGATCAGAAATGATCTTTTTTATCATAATTATTATTTATAAAGCCTTTAAAACAACCAGAGCTGCAACAAAGTGATGTACACATGAAATTAAGAACATTTAAACACAAAAAAAAAAAAATAATTTTTTTTTTTTTTTTAAATTCATATTTTTATTAAATATGATATGTTCGTAGGTCCCGTGGTTCGCAGGTCGATGGGGTCGTAGGTCGGGGGTTACCTGTATATATATATATATATATATATATATATATATATATATATATATATATATATATGTATATATATATATATATATATATATATATATATATATATATATGTATGTATATGTGTGTGTGTAATGAATATGAAAACTTTTGTTCTTGCAGTAGTACAGTTGTGTTTCAGCCTACACAGCCTTTTGCCATCAGAGAGGTGACTGAGGAGTCTCCAGGCTCGAACCAGCAGACTGAGAGACAGCTCTGTTCATCAGGCAGTCAGGATGCTTTAAGCCTAGGATATAGTTGACGCGTCGCATAGGGCGCGAGGGTGCGCGCGCGAAAAGTGACGCAATCGCATAGTCCCCGCCCCCGCGCTTTGGCCAGCGCGTTGGTTTCGCGCGTGGTCGTGCACCTCCCAGATTTTGAAGCTCCGCAAGCCTAGCGCGCGCGCCGAATTGATTGACCAGAACATGAATCATCGTCGACTCGTCGTCCGTCTGCAAACACAACAGCTCGGTCCAGATATTTATTTATTTATTTATTTCCCATAAACTA
This sequence comes from Garcialebias charrua, assembly GCA_038048925.1. NCBI lineage: Eukaryota > Metazoa > Chordata > Actinopteri > Cyprinodontiformes > Rivulidae > Garcialebias > Garcialebias charrua. The sequence continues at coordinate 11,457 of JBBPBX010052399.1, forward strand.
ACATCCTGATGACAGAGAGGCGTGTTGTTCAGCTGCTCACACACAACGTTCACTACAGTCATGACTTTAATTATTTGTTTAAGGTCGAGGTGTTTCCACCAACATTTAAAATAAAAGAGTGTGAGCGGTTATTGCTGAAATCATAAAGCTTATTTTAAATAATCAATAACTGAAAACAATAACGATGAAGCTGCAAGATTTATTTATTTATTTATTTTATTTGTTTATTTATTTAAGATGAACACAAATTAGAAAAGCATTTAACTTAATAAAAGAAAGCTGAAATTTGCTGGAAAAAAAACAACTTAAATTAACAGAAAGAAGCTAAAAAAGCATAAAATATTTAAAATATTTAAAAGAATCACAAATGGTGGAAATGAGAATAAAACAGAAAAAAGTCTAAAATTAGCAGAAAGATATGAAAGGTGGACGAAAATAAAAGAGCTGAATTTAACAGAAAGAAGCTGAAAAAGGTTTAAATCAGCATCATTTCAGCAGGTTGGTGTCTGAAACTCCATTAATGAGGAAAACATGGCCGACACAGCTCAACGGTCCAAGAAGGTAAAGTTGCTCAAACACAGTCCCGGCAGGAACGTCGAGAATCAGCCGAACGTTTTGTTGAAATAGAAACAAAATAACGGAACGAGCTACGAGCTGAAAGACATTCGGAGGAAAAACTGATCTAAGATTGAGAAAAATTCACACAATTAATAAAAACATCAGCAATAATAATATAATTATTTATTATAATTTAACAACAACCCATCCAGTTTGATAAAAACTCTCACAATCTGCAGTTATTAAATTATTTGACAGAAATAAAAAGTCTGGCGGCGCCTCAGAAACAGGAAAACATATTTTTACTGTGATTATTATAAACTGACAGTACTTTAATTATATTGACATGTTTTCATCTCTTTGTGCTGCTTTATGAATATTAAACGATGCATTCTTTCAGGAAAACAATAATTTACATTAAACTTACTGCAGACACTTTATTTTAGTTTCAGTTTAGTTCAGCTTGTTTCTGTTTTATCATGACACAACTCTGCTTCATGTTTTTTTATCAGACATAGAGCGACCCGGTAATAAAAACATGTTGCCATGGCAACAGTCAGAGGCTGATTATGTGACGTTTCTTGTCCGTATTTAAAGATTTAAATCCTCCAAACATCTTTATTAAACACAAACACCTTCAGAGACGTAGTTGAACTTTGGATTGACACCTTCCTTGGTCCAGAAACAACCTCCTGCATCAGTTAACGAGTCCAAATGGGCCAGAACCCTGATTCTCCATTGAAGCTTGAAACGGTTCCTTCTGTTGCTGCAGACAACTTTAAATCCACGGAGAGGGAAAGCTAGCGTGAAGAACCGTCAGGCTCGAGTTGTTTCTCACAGTCTTTTGGATTTGCTTGACACTTCAGTGTTCAGTGTTTCTCCCACCAGCAGGGCGCCCCGCCCTGGCAAAAGAACTGAGCGCCCTGCCTACTGAACCAAACCCTCAACCCCCAGCTCTGATGTAGCGCAAAGCGACACACAATACAAGCACGTTAGCTAAAAAACTAAAGGCAGCGCCCACAGTTCAGATGTCTCTCCACCCCCTACCCCCGTCCACAAATATTCATTCCACCTTTATTTCTACAGGTTAATCCATGGACGAGATGAGCGCCCCACCATGGCACGTTATCTGGGGCAACACAGTAGCAAGTGACATTTTCAACCCACCCATGACTTGTTCTCATTTCTAAATGTAAATGTGTTAAAGAAAACTAGACAAACTGCATGTCCTGCAAAAATGCAGTGTGCACGCTTATTACTGAAGAACAGCTGAAAAACAGCTGAAATGAGCTAAAAACAAGCTGAAATGTAGCTGAAAAGGAAGAACAAGCCTAAATTAGCTGAAGAAAGCAGAAATAACACATTTGCTGATTTAGATTTAAATAAGCGGAAATTAGCACAAACATTGGGAAATTAGCTTAAAAAAGCTGAAAGTTGCAACCAAAAAAAGGCTGAAAAGTAGCTTCTTTTTAATCTCTTTGGGCTCTCGGTCTTTGGCTCCATCCCCCGCCCCGCTTCCCTGCTTTGCTCTCTTGTCTCGTGAACCAGCATCTTTTTTCCTGCATACCTTCCTAATTTGAAGGACTTGATCAGCTGGTCTCTCAACAAAATTGACCAACTTCTCCCAACAGGAAACAAAATTGGATTCATGACGACAACTGGATTCTTCTGTTTGGTTTGGTGAAATCTGGATAGTCTTCAAATTCATGTGGATGTGTTGAAGCTTGGCAGCACTCAGACTGAATTATGTGGAGCTGCGTCAGAGCTGGAGCAGGCTGATATCAGGACTGTGAACTTTCTGGCAGCACCATGAACGGTTGGGAGTAATCCTGGAGAAGCTGTGAGCTCAACTTTGGCCGTAAAGAATCAAATCAGCTGTTTGGAGTCACCATCAGAGAAAAGTACCAGCGAGACTTTAAAAGGCAGAAATTCACGAGTTCTACCTGACCCAAACTGTGGATCTGGACCTGGCCTTGAAGGTGGACCATCTCAACTCCTCCTGGCATGTTTAGGAAGAACAGACGCTTTGTCTCCTCACCCCTCCCTTCCCCGAGGCCGTGGACATGTGACAGAACCTCAACCGAGCTGATGATAACTAACATCTCTTATCTGGACANNNNTCTGGACTATGATATGATCTTCCCTTTAAAGTTCAATGACTTCACCAGTCTTTATGTATCACGTCTATTTATGTTGCTTTGCTGTGGTAGATTTTTTTGATGCCTCAAATCGTGCCCTGTCTAGGACAAGGTGTGAGAGATTTTTTATACTGTCTCTCATGTTTTCTTCCCTTTTCTCATCTAAGCCTAAAAGTATTCTGAAAAGGATAAAAGGCCGCGCTCTTAAAGAGCAGCAGCAACATGCACTCCGCTCATCTTTCGGACGACAGTACGGACATACTCTCGTATCTCGGTACAATGATAATAAAACTTATTCTGATTGTGATTCTGAAAAGGAATGAAAAAAGATTAAACTACCAGAAGGAAATGGAAGGAGTTGAAATGAGCTAAATAAATGTGGAATTAGCTGAAAAAGCTCAACATAGCATAAAACAGCTAAATACTAGCTGAAATAACTGAAACTAGCAGAAATAAGCGGAAAGGCGCCTAACAAGCTGAAATTAGCAGATAGAAGTTAAAAGGCTGAAAATATCAGACATTACTGGTACTACAGAAAACTTGAGTTAATCTGAAAACAGCTGAAATAAGCTGAAAAAGTAGCTGAAAAGATAGAAAGCAGCAAGAACACACGTTTGCTGAAAGATGCAGAAATGAGCACAAAAAAGTGGAAATTATCTCCCGAAAAAAGAAGAAGCAGAAGGAAAAAAAACTGCTGAAAAGTAGCTAAAAAGTAGCCGACCCTTGTCCTTCACTTCGCTTCGCACTAGGGTCTGGGACTTCTCCCATAGACAACGATTTCTCCGGTAGATTTTTGACCGAACCAATCAGAGAACAGAAGGGGCAGAGTTTTTGGCCCCTAACCCACGCCCCCACCTGTCCCAGCGCAGCCAACGAGCATTCACATGTTCTCATTCAAAGCGATGCAAAGCGATGCAGGACTGTTTTATATGTGACACAAATGTATTAATTTCCCCTTCTTAATCCCTTATCTGGAGTTTTCTTTTGTTTTTTTTGCCAAAAGTCAAGTGATCGCTCCCTCCTCCCCTCCTCCTCCTCTCCCTCCGCTGTCGCTGCCGCTGCATATTCTGTGCTTATATGTTAATAAAACGTTTAAAAAAAATAAAAATAAAACCATGGATCGCTGGTCCAACACACCAGAAGACCAGAAAATCTGATGGGACTCAGGCAGCAACGTAAAACCTGACTTTAATTCTCTTGTGACAAACTGAGGCATTTCCTCATAGCGGAGGGAGAGGAGGAGGAGGAGGAGGAGGAGGGAGCGATCACTTGACTTTTGGCAAAAAACAAACGAAAGAAAACTCCAGATAAGGGATTAAGAAGGGGAAATTAATACATTTGTGTCACATATAAAACAGTCCTGCATCGCTTTGAATGAGAACATGTGAATGCTCGCTGGCTGCGCGCTGGGACAGGTGGGGGCGTGGGTTAGGGGCCAAAAACTCCGCCCCTTCTGTTCTCTGATTGGTCCGGTCAAAAATCTACCGGAGAAATCGTTGTCTATGGGAGAAGTCCCAGACCCTAGTGCGAAGCGAAGTGAAGGACAAGGGTCTGGTTTTAACCAGGCTAGCTAAAAAGGCAGAAAGAAGCTGAATTTGCAAGAAGGAAGTGGAGAGAGCACATTTTTACTGAATTAGGCTGGGAAAAAAGGATATATTTAGCTACTACAGGTAGTCCCCGACTTACGAGCGAGTTCCGTTACAACGAGTTGCTCGTAAAGCGAAAATTCGTAACTTGGAACGGCCGCCACGTGTCTCGTAAGTCCGGAATTTCGCTCGTAAGTTGGAACGGTTTTGCTAGCGCGACTACAAACACTCGTTTTTCATCGAAAAACTGCTTACGAGTGCATAAAAATGATCGGAAACGTGTGTCCACATGTTTAGCTAACGAACTGTGGTGAAAAAACACAGAAAAATTCTGTATTTTTTGCGTTTTTTCCAAAAATTCGCCAGCTCGTAAGTCCGGAACCTCGTAGGTCAGAGCGCTCGTAAGTCGGGAACTACCTGTATTTCTTTTGTTACACTTTATATTTTTTCTATTGTTGAGTGTAACTGGGACCGTGAGTACACAAAGTGGTTCCACCTCATGTAGCACAGCTGGTGCAAACAACAAAGAACCTTGAAAAGTTTAAATGAGTGCAAAAAATGTGGAATTAGCTGAAAAGGCTAAAATTAGCATAAAACAGCTAAGTAGTAGCTGAACAAGCACAAAAAGCTTAAGCTTGCAAAAATAGGCTTAAAGGGAGCTGAAATTAGCAGAAAGAATCTGAAAAGAGCACAAAACAGCTGAAATTAGCTGAAAAAAGTTGAACATGTCAGAAGGAAGCTGAAAGCAGCTGAAGATTAACAAAAAGTGAAAGGAGCAGTAAAAGGCTGTAAACAGATCTAAAAATGTGAAGGATGTAAAATGAGCTAAATTAATTTTCTATTAGGAAAAATGCCATGAAAGGCCAAATATTTCAAACAGCTAAAGTCGCACCGACACCAAAAGTCAGAGCAGAATTGTCCTAAAAGAACCGAACGTTTTGATTCATGATCTGTTGAAATAGACTGAAAACTGTGGGATGAGAAAGACGCTGAAAAACGTACAGAAGAAAACTGAAAGTTATGCACCATAACTCATGTTCCCTGAAGGAAGGGAACGAGGTGCAACATACTTGCTATGGGAATTGCGCCCCCGCGCGATTACCTGAAGGAATACAATCACGCCTTTTACGGCAGGGGGCGTCACCCCGCGTCAGAGGTACCGCCTTTCAGGTACTTAAGCGACTGACGCCCCTCCATCTTTCTCAGAAATTGCACTTCACCGAGCTTCCAGCATTGAAAAGGGCCAGCTATGTTGCACCTCGTTCCCTTCCTTCAGGGAACATGAGTTATGGTGCATAACTTTCAGTTCCCTTTCAGTTCGGTCTCTCGGTGCAACATACTTGCTATGGGAACGTAATTCATTCACGCCCTTGAAATGCTCAGCAAAATGCATGTGAGAACCTCCATCCTAAGGGACGGGCATCTCTTAGCTGCTTACTACAAGGAATGCAGAGAGCAGATGCCAAGAGGAAAAAAGGCCAAATGTGAGAGACATTCACATGATGTCTCACATGACCATTAATATATATAACACTAACTAGAAACAGCCCAAGCGTGCTCCAGTAGTTTGAGTACTCATCGACTCCTGTTTCCCTTTTGGGCAGAAGGAGCAATTTTTCCTCCTTTGTTGTTGTTTTCACGGCTCGACTGACAAGTGGAGCCCATCCTGATGTAGGAGATCAGACAAGGAGAGGGGAAGCCTTTCCATTATACGTCTCCCAGGCAGAAAAAATAAACATCAAGGGAAACCCTTGTGAATGTTATTGCTGCTTGTGTCAGGACAAAGCAACCAAAGCCTTAGGCTTTCAGCCAGTACCTTTCAGAGGCCAGGCTGAGAGTTGCCACAACCTTGGACGTGGGTGTAGAAGTTGTCCACGTGCCTGAGTCAGTAGGTCCCTATGAGGAGGCAATTGCCATGGTGTCCCTGACAACATTGAGCTCAACTCCGGGAACCACGGTTTCTGTGGCCATCTGGGAGCTATGAGGATCAAGGAGAGGGCTCCCCGCCTTACCCGTTCCAATGTCGCCCCGATCAGAGGGACAGGTGGAAAAGCATAGTAGAGCACCCCTGCTGGCCAATCATGTGCCAGAGCATCTATTCCCAACGGAGCATCTGTCTCCTTCAGGGAGAAATAGAGGTCACAGTGTGAGCTAGCTCTGCAGGCGAACAAGTCCACAGAGGCTCTGCCGAAACGTGACCATACCTGTTCCACGATCCGTGGGTTCAGGCTCCATTCCGATGCCAACAGAGGCCCTCTTGAAAGGGCATCCGCTCCATAATTCAGATCACCAGGGACATGAGTTGCCCTAAGTGACAGAACTCTTGGAGCACACCACGTAAGCATCCTCCGTGTCAGATCAAGGAGGGCCCGGGATCTCGTCCCTCCTTCTCTGTTGATGAAAGACACCGTGGTCCTGTTATCTGATTTTACCAGGATATGATGTCCGGTAACCAGACCTTTACTGAAGAAGTATTTTAATGACAGGAATACGGCCAGTAATTCCAGGAAGTTGATATGTAATTTGGCTTCCTGCTTGTTCCAAAGGCCGCGGGCATTCTGGTTCCTGCAGATCGCTCCCCATCCTGTTTTTGAGGCGTCCGTCGTGATGACTACACGGGACGATACCCTTCCCAGTGAGACCCCTTCCATGAAAACGGACAGATCTCTCCAAGGTTCCAGGGCCTTTAGACACTCTGGGTCTATTTTAACCTTTTCCGCTTGTTTGGGCAGAGCGGGTTGTATTTGTTGGTTAAACCATACCTGTATGGCCCGCATTTTCAATGATGCACGTGGCACACAAGGAATGGCTGCCGCTAAGAGGCCCAACAGGCGTTGGCAGGTTTTCACAGGGACCCGTTGGTCCAGTTTAAATCTTCCCAGGCAATGGCGAATGGAGGAGACTCTTTCCTTCGAGAGCCTTGCTCTGTATACCAGAAATACGGTAACCCGTGACGGGGTCAGATTGCTCTTCTGTAGGTTTATGACAAAACCGAGAGACTCCAGGTGAGAGATCACCTTAAGGGAGTGTGACAACGCCTGCTTTCTGCTTCCAGACAGAATTAACAGGTCGTCCAGGTAATTCAAGACCCTGAGTCCTTGATTCCTAAGAGGGGTCAGGGCTGCATCCAGACATTTAGTGAATGTACGTGGAGCAGTCTTTAAACCGAAGGGTAAGGCTTTGAATTCATAAGCGTTACCTTCGAATGCAAAACGGAGGAACTTTCTGTGTCTCCTCCACACGCCTATATGGAAATAGGTATCTTTCAGATCCACTGTACATGCGTAGTCTCCTGGTCTCACAGACTGGAGAACTTGCCGCAGTGTAAGCATCCTGAACTTGAAAGTTTTAATTATTTTATTGAGAGTCCTGAGATCCGAATCGGTCTCAAGGAACGGTCCTTTTTGGGCACCAGGATGTACTTGCTGTAGTGTCCGGAGCGCAGTTTGTGTCCTGAGACCAGACTAATCACTCCCTTTTTCAGCATCGTTGAAACTTCCTCCCTCAGCACGTGCGCGCGTGCAGGGTTGATCTTAGATTGCAACACCCCTGAGAAACGGGGCGGTCTCTTTGAGAACTGCAACTTGAGCCCATGACGTATTGTTGTCATGACCCAATCATTTGGTAGGCACGCCTCCCAAGCCTGCGCATGTGCGCTAAGCCTGGCCGGCATGTTGTGCTCCTCGTGTTTTAGGTCGAAGGGGGTGACCTTTGACCCCTCTCGCATTTTTTCGAGCAGGTTGCTCGGCCCAACAGAAGATATCGCGAGATCAGGCCGTCTCCAACGGATCTCGTGTATCTTGCTGTGGTTCATAGTCCGACCGTGAGGTCTGTGTTTTATAAAAATGGGACTCGAGTCAAGAACCAGGGCAGACTGTGCATTGGTACTTTTATTTTTGTACATGTTTGAAACAGTGTCTGTTTTGTTTACATATACAGTAGGCGAGTCATGTTTAGTGCGCGCACACATGTCACCAGCTCCTCGTGGTTGTCTACGAGCAGAGACTGGGATTAGAGAGTTAGGTTCCCGTACCTCGTGGGCGGGCGAACCTGTAAATTTATCAGTTCGTCCTGGTTCATCAGGTCCGGAACTGGTTTTCGTAGGAAGAGGCCGAAGCAGCACTCGGACGGTACTGTGAAGCCTCGCAGTCCCCAGCGGGTCTCTTTCGTGGGAGACCACGCGTGTTTTCCGTTGGTGGGGCAAACTTTTTCCTTGGCAAACCCTCGCGGAGGGCATCCGCTTGTTTGCGTGCTTGTTCCAGTCTTGTCTGGACACGTTCCAGGGCTCTCCCGAAGAGTCCTGTCGGCTCGATCGGGTGCTGTAGGAAGGTGGACCTCTGGTTTTCCGGGAGGTCCGACAGTGTTAGCCAAAGATGGCGCTGGGCGACAACTATTTCTGCCATTGCTTTGCCCTAGGAAATAGCTACTGTCCCCATCATGCTGAGCACGAGGTCAGAGGCACGGCGGGCCTCCTCTATGGCCTCGGTCTCATCCTTTGTTACCTGGATCTCCTGTAGTTTTTCCGCCAGGTAGGCCTGTACCATGCTCGACGTATTCATTGCGCGAGCTGCGAGGCCTTGTAGCACTTCTCGAGTTGTTTCTCCGAAGCGCGGCAGGCCTTGCTGGGCAGCGTTTGTTTCATCCCCACGGCTGTGGGGGCCAGGTGAGCCGCCAGAGACTCCTCTATCGGGGTGCGCTGGCAAGGCCCAGAGCCTCCATTCTCGCGACATCCAAGAGTCGGGACAATGGCGGCATGATGGGAGCCCTGGGTTCCACCCAGGAGCTTTTGAGTTCCATCAGAAAGTCCGGAAAAATTGGCATTTTCTACGATGTTGTCGGTTGTTTCGCGTAGAAGTAGTTTCCTGCCAGCTTCATAGCCCGTTGGCGAGGCGTGGGGTCCGGCCACGTGACCTGCAGGGCGTCAGCTTCCATCAGAAAGTCCGGAAAAATTGGCATTTTCTGCGATGTTGTCGGTTGTTTCGCGTAGAAGTAGTTTCCTGCCAGCTTCATAGCCCGTTGGCGAGGCGTGGGGTCCGGCCACGTGACCTGCAGGGCGTCAGCGGCCCTATGGCACAGGTCAAACAGGGCATGTACCGACAAGTCCGGTTCCGGAAGGTTCTGCGCCAGGTTCTGGGAGGAATGAACAATTTCTCCCTTGTCACCGTACTCGGCATCTACGTCGGACACTTCTGGCGTCGAGTCTTCGACAGGAAGTGAAGAGTCCGACGCGTTGTCTTCCCCGACCCGGCCACTGCACTCCAGGTCCACGTTTTCATGCTCCGGTTCTGGAGCAGGCAGGTTAGTGCGACGTGCAACCTTCATTGCCGCGGTCCTCGCCATGGACTTGGCCAGCGTGTCCGCGCGGTGTTTCCTCACTGTGGCCGTCATTCGAGGACAGTGGGGGCAGGAGTCGGGAGATTCCAGCGCCTTCCTCGCGTGTAGGATCCCAAGGCAGACAGGACAGGCCTCGTGGGTGTCCGTCGCCGAAAGGGAGTAGCCGCAACCACTGGGGCATGGGCGCAAGCGAGGACTCGCCGTCCTGGTTTTCTTCTTCCTTGTCCTCTGCTTTCCCTTCTCGGGAGCCATGTCCGGAGACGAAAAGAGTCCTAGTTTTTCCTTTTGTTCGAAGCCGTCTTCTCCGTCATCTTGCTATCGCTAGTAGACTGCTAGTAGATTAGCAGAAGGTTGTGACGTAGTTAGCGTCGTCGAGCGGGAGAGAAGAAAAGCTTCGTGGTAAGTAGAAAAATGCTGGACTAGCTTTCGCCAGCCCAGCAGTACGCAGGAAAATTGTCTCTGTACGCTCAGTGTAGGGAGCAGGCTCACCTCAATCAAGCGACGCGACAACAGAGAGGTCCCGCGATGTTCAGGTGTTTCAGCGAGGTGAAGGGCAAAAAAGAGAAAGATGGAGGGGCATCAGTCGCTTAAAGGTACACTATGTAACTTTGTAATGCAGTCTGTAACTTTTCTAACAACATATTTTTAACATATTTCTTCACTCTGTCACTATCTACTGACAGACTGATGTTAGACAAAGTAATCTCTGAAAAAAAACTATAGTCCCCTTGCTTCTCTATCAGCATTTATAAAAACACTAAAAACACAGAGTGACCCGGACAATGACCAGCCAATAAAAACAGAGTTGTTTGTCACGCCCCAACCCACGCCCCCGCCTGTCCCAGCCCCAGCGCCGCGCACGTTCTCATTCAAAGGATTGCAAAGCGATGCAGGACTGTTTTGTATGTGACACAAATGTATTAAATATCCCTTCTTCATCCCAGAGCTGGACTTTTCTTTGTTTTTTTGCCAAAAGTCAAGTGATCGCTTCATCCTTCACTGACAGGAATGAGGAAGTCACGAGCGAATTAAATCATGTCCAACGTGGCTTCGTGAACCTCTGCTGATTTCTGCTGGTTTTTTTGTTGTTAGACCAGTAATTCATGGTTTTATTATATTTTTTAGAACGTTTTATTAACATATAATCACAGAACTTTGCAGCGCTGAGACAGGACATGCAGAGGAGGTGGAGCATTCCAGAAATTCCATTCCTGCACTGACAGAAACGAGGAAGTCACAAGCGAAATAAATCATGTCCAACGTGGCTTTGTGAACCTCTGCTGATTTCTGCTGGTTTTTGTGTTGTTGGACCAGTGATTCATGGTTTTATTATATTTTTTAGAACGTTTTATTAACATATAATCACAGAACTTCGCAGCGCAGAGACAGGACATGTAGTGGGGGCGGAGCATTCCAGACCTGCACTGACAGAAACGAGGAAGTCACGAGCAAATTAAATCATGTCCAACGTGGCTTTGTGAACCTCTGCTGATTTCTGCTGGTTTTTGTGTTGTTGGACCAGTGATTCATGGTTTTATTATATTTTTTTAAACGTTTTATTAACATATAATCACAGAATATTGAAGCGCTCCGAGCGGACACACAGCAGGGGGCGGAGCTGCAGAAATCAAGTTCAACAGAGAACGGACTGTGGGACTAGTCGAGAAGGGACCGTAATTAGAGGGCCGAACCCCCCCAAAAATTTTTTTTAACAGATTCTTTAAACCATTTAAAATCTGTTGGAATCCTGACTTTCCAGCAGGGAAAAGCATTCTGCTCCCTCCCCCCTCAGAGCATATGGCTCTGAGGGGGGAGGGAGCAGAATGCTTTTCCCTGCTGGAAATTTTTCTAAGTCCCAGCGTTCTCCAGAAATTACATAGTGAACCTTTAAGTACCTGAAAGGCGGTACCTATGACGCGGGGTGACGCCCCCTGCCGTAAAAGGCGTGATTGTATTCCTTCAGGTAATCGCGCAGGGGCGCAATTCCCATAGCAAGTATGTTGCACCGAGAGACCGAACTGAAAGGGAACTGGATGAGAGTACTGTAGCTGCTTCAGTGGAAGTACCTGCTGTTTGAACAGGTCCAGCTTTGGTCCAATCTGCTGTCGCAGCAGCTTCTTGATCTGCACCCAGGTGGTTAAAGATGGCCGTCTGGCTGCGATGGGGACGGCCTCCTCAGAGAGACGACCTCTGGAGAGGTGCAGGGCGAACTCACACATCTGCAGCAAAGTGCACACAACGAGCTCACATCAAGCAACAAGTCTGAGCTGAATTACTCTGAATCATTAGTCAGCCCTGCCGGGCCCTGATGAGGCCACTCTGCAGAAAATGTTCTGTTTTCTAATGAAATTCAGTAAAACATTTGAGGATAAAACTCTTTCTCTGCTTGGAGCACGCCTGATTGAATATCAGTGTTAATAGCTTTCAGCAGCAGACACAGAGTCCTCAAAGCTTCCTGCCTGTTTCAGTTTGGTTTCCTCTTTCCTGAAGCTTAACGTGGAGGTTGCTAACAAACTCAGTCTTCCTGAAGACTCTTTTGGAACATCTAAAGCTGCTTTGTGTTGTTTGTGTCCAGTTTGAGCACAGGACAGTAAAATCAGATCAAAGTCAAAGTCAAAGTCAACTTTATTGTCAGATCTGCAATATGTACTGTACAGGACATACACAGGACCGAAATTGCGTTTCTCTCAGTCCCTCGGTGCAACAGTAAACATCTAAACATTGAAACACTGAAACATATAATAATAGACATAAGCATAAAATAGTAAAACTAACACTGTCCTGAGTTTTTTTTTTTTTTGCATAGCGGTGCAAGAGCATGAAAATCCACACCAACTCTAAAACTAAAACATTAAACATTTAATGAACATAATACTGTCCTGAGTTTTTGCATACTAGCACAAAAAAAAGAGTATAAAAAGTATAACTAAAATAAACTAAAGGTTTCTAGCATTGACATTTGCAAAGTGGCAAAGCAGCGTATGAGTCAATGTACACAGTATATGTATGAGGTAGTAGTTGATGTTGTTATAGAGGCAAAAAGTGGCATATGCAGTAAGGCACATTGGGCATCCCTAAATAAGACCGTTCAGAGCACACTGTATATGTACCAGCAGTGGTGTAGATATTAGAGTAGTGTAAATAAATG